>DWHR010000175.1:0-10631 GCA_018248075.1 Eurytides protesilaus protesilaus
GCGTCAAGGGACTTGCAAATGCGTTACCGGTCTTTAAGGTGGGAATAGGCTTTCTTCTTGAAGGTCCCTAATTCGTAGCGGTCGTTTTAAATATAAATTCAAGACATTTCAAACGCTTTGTAACTCCCATGGTCTAGTCCGTGACCATTAAGCTATAACACCTAATTGAATACAATAATCATCAAAAACTAAGAAATGTCGTAGATAACAAAATTTATTAAATTTAA
The DNA here is from genome assembly GCA_018248075.1 of Eurytides protesilaus protesilaus. Lineage (NCBI taxonomy): Eukaryota > Metazoa > Arthropoda > Insecta > Lepidoptera > Papilionidae > Eurytides > Eurytides protesilaus. The sequence goes on from DWHR010000175.1 coordinate 228, forward strand.
AATCCATGTTACAATCGATTTCTCTGGTTTGATTTCTTTCAAATTTGTTCAAAACATAATCGACAGGAAGGAAGCTAACCGAAACCATATTAGCACACCAACGAGAAGTAATTTTAAACGCGTTATAATATCAACATCAAGACGTATTTCCAAAGTTAGTAGAAAAAGAAAAATCAGTATTAAACTAACGATTACTTAACACTAAAGAAATATAGGGGGGTACAGCAAAGTAAATCAACATTACGAGCGTTTAAGTCAAATTCTGTTAAAGATATAATAATTGACTTAAACAGTAATTCGATAGTGTCGTAATGTCCGTTTTTATGCTTCAAGGTTAACACCAATCGTATTTGATGTAACGTATATTGCTTAACGAATGCTAAACTATTACATAAGCATCGCCTTAAACATGACTAGTAAAACGTAAATAGATTTGCATTTGCAGTAAAGACTGAAGATCTGGAATAACATTCCGATAACAACATCGACCTTACCGAGGAAACCAGACGTAACTTTAACTGTACCGCTGTATTGCGCTGCGTTTGTCACCTAGAGATTTAAGGTAATCTCTATATCCAGTAATTATACTGGCATCATTGCCATTCAGACCGGAGCACTTCGAAATAGCAGTGCTTAAACACTACTATTTGAGGGTAGAATAACTGGCAAAGCAGTCGTACCACCCCAGACGGCCTCAGCAAGTCATACCACTTAGAAAAACGATGTAATCAGGCAAATCAAACGTGACAACGACTGTACAAGTATCAGCAAAACAAACAAGCAAAAACTCGAGACGAAAGCCGCAGAGACGTCTAATCGACGAAGTTAATTACAAAAACAAAAGCGATCGATTGACGAATGAAGGAGAACCTTCGAAACGAGTGAACGTGAGTGTCGCAAGGCCGTCGAGAACCGGTCCACGGGCCGAATGCGAACAGAGCTCAAAGCGTCGCCTGAGTAATGCTTTATTGACCAACATTCAACCGTATAACTAATAGGACACCTGCAGTATTACAAATGCTTCAAGTAAGAGTAAACTGTGTAATCGTTATTTAATGTAGGGAACGATGGAGTCGGAATGTCCTAGACAAAAGTACCTAAAAAATATATTAAAAACAACTAAGTTGCATGGAATTCAAGGAATACGAGACAATCCATTCTGTAGTGACACGCTGTTTTTATCAAATTTTAAGGCTGGTATTGTAGTATTGGTATAGTGGATTAGAATTGTCCAAACGAGGTGGCTACTCGCGGAAATCTATTAGTCGATTTAATTATTAGACCTATATACAGCTTTTAAAACAAATATAGTATCTCCAACTTTTCCAAGAATGCTCATTTAGTATCTATTAAACAAAATTTTATAACAATTTATCTTAAATTGATAACCAAATCCTAATAATTGAGATATCAATATATAAGATACATTAGTAACTAGTTTTATAACTATTTTAACTTATTTCAGTGAAAGTGCAATTGCTGCCTCGTCTGTATTCTTTTTGTAGATGAAGTTGCTAGTTTTCAAGCTCATTTTAAATGCGACTACCATCATTGCGTAAAGACTTCGTTAATAAGTTACGAGATAACTGTGAACTTAAACTTGCCGATTGGAATCCTGAACGGGTACACACCTGTCAACAGGTTTTGGCATCAGACCACCTTAAGAAGCCATCGAATGCGATCGCGTTTTTGTAATCACTTGATTCGTCCAATTAGGATAGCTCTGTAGGATTCCTTCATTATTACCGTAACTTTCTCAGGAACTGCGACTGATTTATTAATTGGTTCATGATGAAATTTTAATTGTCTGTATGTTTCACGAGTCCAAGAAATATAAATACACGTACTCAAAGTTTTTTAAAAGCTTCGTAAGTAAGAACCCCACGTTAATAACTTCCTCTTAGATCAATGTTTTGAAGATATCCTCCTCCATAAAAAAGACCCCGAGTTCTGCATTGGCACACATTCAATCGAAATGATATCAGATATTTTCGTCTATCGTATTACTTGAAGGCACAGCTAATGCATGAAGAACTAATCCTACTTTAAAGCACAGGCGCATAATGACAATGCGTGGTCGGCGATCGGCCCCGCACCGGTCTGCGGTCGACCCACTGCTACGGTTACCCGGTTGTCGCGGTGCCAGCCAACTACCGTTGGACGCGTCGGGGTCCATCCTAATCTCCGCACATTCACGACGCGCAATCCAAATGCCAAAGGCCATGCTATCAACCTACAATTGAATAAAGACTGTATCTCCATTTGCTTTAGTCAGAATTCTCCTACCGTATCTAAACATTAAAAGGCAAATAAGTAGAACACGAGAAACATCTTTTTAACCTTCAATGTATAGCCTTATCTACTATCCTATATTCTATAGGTAAATCGGCCTAGTAGTGGAAAATATGTATTTGCTACTCTAAGAACCGATTGAAAATCAGTTTTCAAATTGTAGTCACTTATAGTAGCTCAAAGATAGAAAGTGACCACGAACACATTTCAAAAAGTATAAATAAATATTATCATTTTTAAGAGAAGAATTGGATACTCTTAAAGATTCCTTTATGTTAAAGTGAGTTTCTTATCTATACTGCCTTTTGCAGATCATAAGTTTTTACGCCTGCAATATCCAAAAAAGACTTACTTCAAGTGCTTCGATAAAACATTTGCTGCGTCACAACTCGGTACAAATTGTGACGCGTCGAATGAGGAAATCTTCAAAGCCGACGTTATAAATTCGGTCACAACTTAACACTCCATCGAACAGTTCCTCCGAGACCCGTACAGAACAATGTTGTGAGCTATAATAATAAACCCGATTCGAAACAGTTAAGCGTGTCCGTACAACGGTTTAACATCAACGACTGCCGGTAACAGATGTAACTAGGCTGACGTGCGTTGTATCGATAAAGATTTTAAATTCATCCAACACTAGGTGAGTGGAAAAATATAAAACAGATTCTGTTAGCAAATTTTCGGGTTGCTACCTTGGTTGACTTCAGCCAGATGTTAAAATTCGTATACATCTGGAATTGGGTCAGTTTTGTAAGAGTGTTTACTTTAATGACGCCTGTTAGTTTCGTTTGTAGAATAAATAAAATGAGAATTGTAAAAACGAAACAAAATGAGAGAGATACATTTTAAAGAGTGAATGTAGAAAGTGGACTAACAGCTAATCGTTTGAAAATTAAACACTTGTTAGGATTTGATGTAAAGAGTTAAACAAATATATGATTCCAAAAATTTCTTTACCAGATTTTCTTTACCTCATTATGAAAACTGTCGAAATGGATTTGCTTTTCTAAATATAATAGCGTTATTATAGGTACAGAAACTGAGAAGTCTTCTTTTTTAAAGCCCCGGATTAATTTCACCTGCCAGTTATACCCGTTCTAACGCGAAGTGAATATAAATCACGATATGGATTACGTAGAAAATACAAAACACAATACAATCTTATACAAAAGAAAATATAATTCAATGATATTTTATGATTCGTTCCAAGTGAGGGAAAATAAAGATAGAAAATTGGGTCATTAATAATAATCGTTTGAGCTGGATGGATGTTCATTACAGTTTCCTTTTCACCGTTTATCTCTTATCTGGCGCTAGTGGATCGATGGAAAGTGACAGTCGGTATTGAGGTCGCTGTACTGTATATTGAGTGTCTACAAAATAAATAAACGCAATGGTCTGGGGAGAGTTTCAATACGCAACATAAATTGTATCATAAAGGGAGAAACACGAAGTGCTTGAATTCAGGACGGAAAATTTCGGTCATTTTGATAGCTATTAAAGGAGTGATACATACATGTCTGTAATCTAATATCGTGACATAATCAGCGCACATGGAAAACTGGTTTATATCAGTCAAAAAGAATTATAAGCCGAAATAATATAAGATAGATAAGGAATAAAACATTAGTATTGATAATAGGCTGCTAACATTTATGTTCAGAACTAAGGATTGCCTTAAAATCTATATCGTAATCTTTTTAGTAGTTCTCAAGATGGTGCTCTTGTTTTTTTAATAACGATGCAATAAATCTATACAAGTTTTTGTACTAAACACAGTTTTAGGTACAGGGAGTAACTGACATTAAATGTTGTCGACGGTATAAAAATAGTCTGATCTTTATACCGAATTTTAAACAAAACTTTAACGTCTAACCAAGCGAAGTCGCAGACAAAGACTAGTATTACGATAAATGGAGATGAAACAGCTGCAACAGCAATAGACGCGATTATGACATTCCGGTGGTAGCACAGCGGCAAGGACGCAATGTTTATAAACAGCTTACCTTCTGAACAAATCGATTATTCGTTGGTGGGCGACGGACCGCAAATTGCAATACAATGCGCAAATTTCTTGTTCCAGTCATCATTTCGTCTTCCGCCAGTTATTGAAAATTGAAAAATAGAAATACTTCAACCGTGCACATTGAATAGGCTTGTTTTTTTATCCACTTAGGGGCAAACTCAGCAAGCGCTCTGCTGCTTATTGGTTTAAGATAAAACGCAGTAGAGTTTTTAAGTTACAGAATTAACTTGAGTTTTATTGACAATCGTTTAGACAATTTTAACTTTTCTAATATTTAGATAAAAGTTCAATGTATTCGATTTTAATAAAGTAAAGATTTATTATTACACAAACAGCATCACATAACATTTATTACGTTTTAGATCAAAAAGTCTTAAGTTAAAATGTATGTACTGAAACATAAACACATACAGATTCACTACTTCATTTCATAGAGCCGACCCTAAAAGTAAAAAGTGGCTTGTAAAAACAAAATCAACCAAGTATGTCATTTTTTTTTTTTTTGGAAGGACTGCCACCAACTGTTTTTCTGGGCCGACACTATTTAAGCATATACAAGAAGACAGCCGATTCTTACCTAAAATGCTTACAACATTTCCACAACACCGCATGTATATATGAGGAGTTGTGGAATTGTTGATCTCCGTATATTCACTAATTATACGAAACATGTGAGGCACAATTAAAATCAATATCCATCTTTCTTCCTCCATGTAACTTCAGATGCAACATTTTAATAAAGTCGATACTACTAGAGCCTTAGTAGCTCAGTATGCAGGCGCTCGCATTTAATTCAATATACTAGAGGACAATATAAATCCAAGTGTAGACACACATGAATTCGTTAATTTGTAATTAACAAACGACTCATTTGCTCTACAAAATATTAGAACAATGTCAAATTTCTATACAATATGAAAGTCAAGTCGAATACCTCTAAAAACTACTTCTGACCATAAAGTGCCTTAATACTGTCCAGTATTTAATTATAGAATAAATAAGCTGACAGAACCTTTATGAAAATATTTAAATAAAAAGGCAAAAGCGTTTCTTAATGTCAAGAATTTTAATAAACTCCAATTCACCCCTAGCGTGAGAAGTGAGTGACGAAACTGCGAGTTCTCTTGTCTCACAACAAGAGTGGACACGTTCAAACAGAGTGATATAAGACTGTAGAGACCAGTGCTGTTTTGCTTCGATACTGTACCGAGGCTTTTGGTAATGCGTCCTTGATTAAACGCCGGTCACCGAGAGCTATTGCACTGCCTTATTCGAGGCTTGTGTTACATATTGTGCCACAACATGAGGCAAACCATCGATCTGGTTACAGTTCGCGCAATGCACGAAAAGATTTAGATTTATCGTTACGTAAACACCTCGCGGTACATTGTTGTGGAATGTTATGTTAATTGAAGTTGAAAGAATATTACATAACGGAGATAACGGTTTTTGTTTTAGCATTAATTGCTATTACGAATAGCTAACCGTTCGATATGGACAGACGACTGTTGATTCAATCGATCGGCACGACGCATTAGCTAACGATGTGGCTAAGCGTGTTTATCTACAATAGATGTCAATTAGGCGGCACTTAATTTCCCATATATTTTTCTTGGAAAATAGGAGAGACATTTGAGAGCATTAAAAGCTAGTGCTTTTATAAAGGAATAAAGTTTCAAAACAAACATACAAACAAATTTTACAGTTAGTAATTTCTGTTTGACATAAAAGCAAAGAGCTAATAAAAAGAACTAGTTTATAACATGGTGCTTAACAAACGGTTTATTTTAAGTTACTTTCTGCTTACTTGCAGTTTAGAAGTTACTTTTGTCTAGTATTCATTTCATCAAATTTATCATATGTAATAGACACATTATGAATTTGATTACTTGAATGAAAAGATGTAGGAGTATCCTTGTGACCACTTGCCTTTAGAGAAATACAATGATACTAACCGTATATTTATGCATGCAGATAAAATAAATATATATCTATCCACATTATAACGACATTGTAATGGTCGATATGGTATGGATAAGGACGAAATGTAAACAAGAGTTATACAAATGCATAGCTGCTTAGATAACTTAAGAACTGAAGTACATTTTGTCTCGATCAGTTGAGATAAAGGATGGGACGGCATTTACTAAGCCAACTTGTTTTAAAACTATAAAAATATTTTAATAGGACGAGAAAAACGGAAACTGCTGAAATTAAAATGATATCTCTTTCTCTTCGCGTTGATTTCTGAGTGTTGAGGGTGATGACCACCTCGAGGGATTACCTCACCTAATTTCCTGCTGGCCATTCGTCTTTCACTCATAATGACATAATACCGATTTGATTCTTCTATTACCGCTTCTTTATTGTAAGAAATTTCAGTCACAATTTCGCCTACAGCTATCGAGCGTTCCCGTATTCTTCTAACATCCAAAGAAGTATAGACAAGTATAAGGCAACACTGACGAAGTATGAAACGAATTTTGCGTAACACCGATTGCCGTCGGAGTTTTCAGCGTTGCAAAGTAAACTAACAGCGCAAGTAGCCAAAGTCAAACAAAAGCGGCTGTCGCGTTGCTTCCTAGCAAGCAAGCGAGTCCATTGTACAGTGAGACAATACTGTGTCGCTTGTCAAAACATTCACGGTAATCTGAGCGATGTTGTGCATGCACCAAGGGTGAATTTCGCATGCGGCAAATGGGTAAATAAAGGACTGGTTTTCCACGTCTCACATTAGCCGATAACTTCTTGTTTGGCGTGTACATATTTACGGTAAGGCGTATTGTTACTGAGCTATGGTGCTACGCCCGTCCAGGCTTTATGTACATACTTGAGCAACATAAATTGAAAAACTCTAGTTATACTAAAGAAATTACTAAAAATAATTTTGGGGCAACGTCAACAATGCACTATGTGCTCTTATAGAGAAGGTGCCAAAATAGGTGACCGTCGTAAATAAATCACTGATATAATGTGCTTGGAAACATCATTTATGTATGAATTAGAAGTATGGCCAGAAGTAAAGACCGAGACTCTTTAATTCCGTTGATGCTTTGCGTTGCAAGTCAGGTTAAAGCGTCCGCTAGGAAACAATCCAATAATTTTGCTTGCCTTTTTTAATAGATAAAGTTACGAGACGAGCAAGTCGTGCACCTGATAATAAGAAACATACCCACCCATTAAAACACAGTGTTACAGAGAACCTGCTTGGCCTTGTGCTATGCTCTCCACCATGAGATTTAGAATGTTCTATTCCTATGCCCAGTAATAACGCTGATATCATTGCTCTTCAAACTGGAACACAGCAGTACATACGCACTATTTGTTGGTAGATGAATAACTAGCCCTTACATTTGAGAAAAAAGCTGTCTTAAAGGCTAGCATCTTTTATGAAGTTGAAATAGAACCATCCCTCACACTTAACAAAGGGGAAAAGAATTTGTTCTACTCCTTTACCTCGTTTTTAGGTATAATAATTTCAGTGTCCCGAACTCCACTTAAGATAACAATCCTTACACGTAAACTAATCTGCCAGTATCAGGGATTGGAGAGAGCTTGTGATTAATTGTCGTCGCTTACCGTCAGCTGAACCAATAATTAATTAAACACCTTCTTTCATAAACAAAAAACAGAAGGGCTGAAGGGGCCTTTTAAATTTTCTTCTTTCCGGATAATATAATATGTACTGCAACTATTACTGCGATTGACTTTCTAATACCTTACTGCAAGACAGACGAGCGTATAGTTATTCAATAAGCATCGTACCTTATTTCGGTCTGTCGCCGGCTACGAGTTTCATAATTGCTCACTGCGTCACCTATTCGCGTGTGGTCATGTAACAAGCTTTGCACAATATTTCGCTGCTAATAAATAGACACTGAAATACAAACACTATTCTCTTTTAGCAAACTGTAATCTCAAATAATTACCTCTTGCTTAATCGGAAGAAGCGTACTTGATACCTACATAAACATAAAGTTGCAAGTAACCTCGAGGAGCAGGTAGAGATTACTACTCCAGAGACTCTAAAACTCAATAGGATTTTTCTTGACCTTTTGCTCACTTCTTTTGTCTCTCTTGTCTAATAAATAAAGGAAAAAGAATACTTTGTACCCCTTATTCCACCCTTTGTACCCTTATTTTGTGGAGTATTAGCGATTTGGCATATTACGTTTCATATGACGGTTAAATTCAGAAATACATACTTTTACATATTGTTTTATCCAACCTTTATTATTTACGTTCACATTGTAAATGTCAAACACATAGTTTGTCGAATCATAAATGACACATTGAAAAATTTATTGCGTTTATAAGTAACATAAAGTTGTGTATAAAGCATCAAGGCCATGATAACTAACTTTATCTTTTGCATTAGTTATATTTAAATTATTACGGTGTTCACTATTGTGTTAGCATTATGCAAATTGGATAATTATGTCAAGATTATAGCTTATAGATAAGGATAATTTGATTTAATTATATTATTCTTCCTGACATGATAAAATCAACATACACACTATATACGACAAGTGTACGCTTTAACGAACTACGAGAATGTAAATAAGACAGTAACACATCAATAACTGAATGGCAAACACTTACCCGCTATACCTGCATTCACACTGAACATTGGCACACACATATCGTACTCCATCATCAACGCACATCATTAATACGTTGCAAAATATCCAATCAACTGAACGACTTATTCAGTACCATCACAGCATTAACAAGTCATTAGTTACCTTCTTCACCGACACGTGCAACATTAAGAATTCGACGTTAAAAGAGTTAGCAAACACCTTTAAGAATTTGCGAAATCAATTAAACGACCGAGAGATTAATTCAGTACGCCGTATTACTATAGAAGCGATTCTTCGCAAGAAGAAGTTGAAGCAAGTGGAAATTGGTTGTTTTAAAATTGCAGCAGACGGTGCAAACTAATTGGACGGGCATCGGGATCGATTATAAAAGAGCCGTGTAACGGTGGGCGGACAAGCAAACATTAAATATATACATATATACGACTATATTGATATCAGCTAGTGGGCGGTTCCGCAACAAAGAAATTCCCAGAAAAAAACCATCGCAATTATGGACAGCATTTGAACGTCTGTCAAGTTAATACTTTGGATGTAGACTTGAGTTTAGATTTGATTTAGTTGGATTTGGAAAGTGTTTCAGGTCTTCCAACTTTATAACTCTTGACCTGCATATCAGTACGTACATTGAAGTCCAATACAAGGTGAACGACTTCTTATATAACAACATTGCACGAACTACATATGTAACTTAGATAATTTATACATATAGATAGTTAAAGAAATATAGAGACTAAAAGAATATTTTTTTTAACAAAAAACAAATTAGACAACGTAAATTTTAATTTTTTTTTTCATATTATATCAAAGAATACTACTTTGTCACAAACTAATTACAGTTGTCATATAAAGATGACTGACTCGAGACATTGTAATAGCCAATTACCTTACAACCTAATTCTTTACATGTTGCGTTACGCATTACATGAAGATAATAAGACAAAATTCTCGGAAAAGACAAAGCCGCTTTGCACAATTTACAACCGCCAATATAAAAACAAGTGAAACATGTCTCAAGAACAGACATCGAAAACGATGTCGAAAAGAGAAGCACTAAAATTGAAATAAAATGAAATTGAGCTTTATTTAAATAGATTTTAATAAGCAATTAAGCTTTTGAATAGTCAATGAAATAAGACTGTGGGGAAGCTATCACCAGCTCTAAAAGCAGTTCTTCTGAGAAAAGTCGGCAAAAAAACCCAACAGTTGCTATTTTAAAAATCGAATTATAATTTTTCATATAATAACATCTGTGAAGTATATCTGCCCGCATATGGGTCAATATACTCGAATTCCGCACGTCTTTATAAACTAAGAACTCTAGGACAGAATAATATGCTCTGCATACTTAGCAGTATATTTTAAATCTTAGGTTTAAATTTTTGACAAGGTAAATCCAAGACAGTTTGTGTAATTTTAATATATATGCGTATATACAACCAGTCTATGTAAAGCAAACATGGGAGTTACTACGTTATT
>DWHR010000176.1:0-10623 GCA_018248075.1 Eurytides protesilaus protesilaus
CCTAGATATCCGCCGATGAAGACCAGGGCGCAGGAGGCTGGCCTATGCGCGCAACCTTCCCCCCTGGTAGGGAGCCCCCGGGCGGCAGGCTTGGGGGTGCCTGTCGTTGAATACGGGGTTTCATGAGGGATGTTATTTTAATTGTACCGGCACAGCATCATATGGCCGGATCGGGTGCCCTACCCATCCGTGGAGAGGTGGCCTAAAACCATAGTCGCGCCGGGGTCGCGGAAGATTGCGTTTTCGTGTTCCCGTGTCCCCGGCTTCTGCGACAATGCCAGGTGCAACGTAGGTTTTTTAGTGGGTACCTGTTCTTCCCGAGATTCCCACATACCCCTGCCGCTCCCCCATTCAGTGGCGGGGGATCCAAAAGGATTTTTCCCACGAAAAAAAAAAGGTTGGGTTATGTTAGGTTAGGTTATTATTATTAAAGTACAAATTAATGTTATAAATAGTAGGTATTTACTGACTGTAATAAACATTATTTTTCATTCTACTTTTGATATTTTTATCTAACAGCAATATTAAGACATGCTTATACTTTTATCGGCTTTTTTATATTTTAATTAAATTCATATAATAATAAACAAGCGACATATGTTTGGGTACCCCAGTATATTATTTAGTATTTAAATAATGTTCTAGCCATCGTCAGCTTTTTTAGCCCAGCAAAATTTCCAAAGTAAAACTCGTAACTTGAAATATTCATAAAATGTATTTAGTGACAATATATAACATTTAGTCTGATATACATTTTAAAAGCGCCCATTAATTTTTCGGGCAGTCAATAATAAGAATAATTGGATTTATTTAATAATATTTTAGAAAACTTAATTTGATGACCCTTTATCTTACTACTAGGTGCTTTTTGGGCGTCGTTTAAGCAGAAGCCAAATTTATATAAGTCCACTTATGATATTTTGTACCTACCATTATTCTTCTTTGTAGACATTTATTATAAATGGCCATACACGTCACGATTTATTAAATAAAAACAACATGTTAAATATTCTATTTAAAGGACACTGTGACAGCTGCATTCAAATAGACCTATGCCCACAAGCTGTAGAACTGGTGACCACAAACAAAAGTGTAGAATCCGGCGAGTTACTGAGACGAGCTTTCTGTGGTATGAAAAATGAAAGTATCCAGGTAATGTGTTATTAATTAATTTATCAATGTATATATATTAATATTACATTAATAGTTATCCTTTTTCCTTTAAAAATGATCGGGGGACGACTGCTATTAGCTGCAAAATTTGAATAATATACGAAAATGTACTAGTGCATGACTAATAATGTCCTCTCGACCACTGCCGATCTAAAAGAGATCAGCTAACTGCGTGAGGTATATTATAATGCTCAAGAATTTGCGCAGAGCAATTTGTTGGTCTTCGATTTACTCGCACTACGCTCACCGTGGATTTCTGTAGCATTAGGGGGCTACATTCCAACCTTAATGGCGTCCACTACCACCTTCAAACGGCAAAGCCGGACTGACTTTTCGTACCGAGACACAGATATCCTCTCTCCTACCTGGGGTGCAGAGTGGAACATTAATTTGTGTCGCAGGCCGGGGTGTGTGAGTACGTCCAACAGGATATCTGCTTTTGTCACCTGTCCATTTTATGGCTGCGCAAAGATAGCGAAGACCATCTCGCGTCTATGAGTGCCTTTACAGGTACCATAGCGGTAATGCGAAAACTGACCGACTCATTGACCACGTCCAAATGTCTACAGATTCCGTGCTTCAATAGCTCACTATCCCGAATGGCTTGGCTCACGAACCACCGATCATTTAGGGAGATCTGTTAGCGACTTTGCCCTAGCAAATGATCTGACACAGCTGGTGGCTCCACCCACGAGGATTCCTGATATGTTAAATCATATAAATTCCCTGTTGAATCTTCTGCTAACTAGACATCCGGGCCACTATCAAGTCTGTTGATGCACCCTGGTTCAGTCGCTCATGCAAAATGGCCTCCCGCCAAAAGCAAGAGAACTATCGAGCCTGGGCCGTGGCGCTGGCATCACGGGTTCACCTGTTCTCTAAAAAGAGGAACAATTCCGCCTCCAGATCCTACAGAAGAGTTATTGCCTCGGCAAGTTAAAGCGAATTGTCAGAATTGGCGTGCGACTAGTTCGCCTTCCCTCGGGAACTCGTGCATTCTGATCTCTCGAAAAAGGCTGTTCAAGGGAACTTCTTTAAGCCATCTTTACCATCATTGCACAGGGGGATGACTCGGTGACCCATACAGCGAAAGAGAAAGCCAATCTCTTGGGCACTCTATTTGCTTCCAACTCGACTTTGGATGATGGGGGATCACACCGCCTACCATCCAGTGATGTTTAAACTCAATGCTGGAAATCCATTTCCGGCAAAAGGGAGTGCGAAAAACACTTCCTCTCTAGACATCCACAAGCCGAGTGGGCCTGACGGAATTCCTGCTATTGTGCTAAGGACATGTGCTTCTGAGTTGGCGCCGGTTCCAACGCATCTTTTCCGGCACTCCTACTTTTTAAGCATAGTCTCGAAATCTTGGAGGACGGCTTTAGTGCACCCTATTCCGAAAAAAGGTAACCGCTTGGATCCGTCAAACTACAGACCCATTGCCATCACCTCATGGCTTTCCAAAACTTTGGAATACATAGTAAACTGCCAGCTTCTTAGATACCTAGAGGAGCACAAGCTGATTAGCGATCGCCAGTACGGTTTTCGTCGGTAAAGATCTGTTGGTGATCTTTTAATGTATCTCACTCTAGTCTGTCTTCTACCCATCGATGGGCGGAAGCAGTTGAAAGCAAGAGGGAAGCTTTGGCTGTTAGTTTGGACGCAGCGAAAGCCTTCGATCGGTTTTGACCCAAAGCGTTTATCTCCAAGATGACATTCTTTGGGCTTCCTGAGAAATTATGCCTTTAGATAACCAGTTTTCTCTCGGAGCATCGGGGTCGTATTTAATGGTGCATGCTCCGATGCCAAACCCGTTAATGCTGGTATCCCACAAGGCTGTGTGCTATCCCCCAGACTGTTTTCTGCTTATCAATGACTCGTTGTAAATTCGTAACATTCATCGTAGCACCGGCCGGGCAAATATTTATCAAAAACACGCCGTAGAGTGGCGAAACAAACTTTTGTCTGAAGTCGAAATTTTGTTAAGTAAAATCTCAGACTGGGGCCGATAAAATTTAGTCCACTTTAACCCCACGAAGACACAAGTTTGTCGCGTTTACCGTTAAGAAGAAACTCTTTGTTGTATTTCCTCTCTTTAAAAATTCTCCTCTTGTCGCCGCAGCCTCGATTGAAATCCTTGGCACCGATAATATCGAGTGACGTTCAATTTCGCGGTTATTTTAAAGGGAAAGCTAAATTAGCTTCAAAAAGCTTGGTCTCCTCAGTAGATCGAGACAGTATTTCCAGTCATCAGCAAACCCGGCCGCACATGGAATACTGTTCTCATCTTTGGGCTGGGGAACCCCAATACCAGCTCCTTCCTTTTGACTGTATCCAACGCAGAGCCACTTGAATCGTCGACGACCAAGTGCTTTCAGATCGGCTTGATTCCTTCCGTGGCCCTACGCAGAGAAATTTCATCTCTCTGCATAATGTATAGAATGTACCACGGGTAGTGTTTAGAGAAATTATTCGGACTAATACCTGCTGTTAAATTTCGACACTATACAACGCGACAAACCACCAGATACCATCGCTTTTACCAATTTACCATCGTGCGCTTCTTACGGCATTTTCTGCCTCGCAACAACAAACGTTTGGAACAAGTTGTCGCCAGCGATATTTCCGGATCGATACGACTTAGGGACCTTCAAGAAGAGAGCCTATTCCCACCTTAAAGGCTGGCACCGATTTTGCGAGTCCCTAAATGTTGCGAATGTCCACGGGCAGCGGTGTTCACTTACCACGCCCCTCTTCTCCCTCCTGGCAAGGTTTACTGGGAAATGTAGCACGCCCTACTGGTCGGCTTCCTTGCGAATGACCAGCGAACCCTCCCGACCAGATGCTTTGGGGACCAGAGTCAACTCGCAGCCTCCAAGCATTCGCACAAAAGCAATAAGCATTCCAGCTCCGGTGGCGGTCCTAGTTTCGGGAGCCGTCGCTTCGTTTCGGCCACGGAGGATTGGGAGAGCAGCGCAATAGTAAGGGTAAAACGATAAGGGTAGCGGCGTTTGCAGTATCAACACTCCTCTTCCTCAGCGACTCTGCCTTGACTGCGAAATACTAGGAGTTGTGGTACCTACACCACTCTCAACCTTTTCTCCTCCGAGGCTCCAAAAGCTCACCCTCTAGCCAGCCCTACTGCATAGGTCAGCTGATGTTTGAATTCCTCTTGGCTTCGCCGCAGGTGAACAGGCCACTTTTAAAAGAGCCTCTCAGCCACGACAAGCTCGTATACTTCAAACTCGTATCGGCAGGGTCACGGGAACACATTTCGGCATCCTTCCGCGACTCCACTATCACTAGCCTCTCCTCGAGGTACAAACCCCTTTCAGTCAGGGCATATTGTTACATGTAGCACGCCTTCTAATTTGGCCTCTCACCGAATAGGTCAGCGGACTCCTCTAAGTCGACTGACCCGAGGCCATACAATAGGCCTCTGTTAAAGAGGTATTTAAAAATATATCACCTTTCACTAAAGTATCTCTGACTTCAGAGTGCTTTAAACTACCTAATAGTGTAACACAGTGTTGAAAGCCTTTTCTTTCTCTTACTTCTTGTAAGAGCCACATTTTTGGTCCATCTCCACCAATTATAAACCTAAGTTTCGGATAACGAGGGCACATATCAGCTATTACAGCAGCCATTAAATCTACACCTTTTCTATACACCAATCTTGACACAATTACTATGGTTATAACATTTGGATCCCTTTGACTTGGGTCTGGGGTAAAATTGTAGGCATCTACAGCATTTGGAATAACTGATACCTTATGTGCACTTACTTTTGCTTCAACACTGTGTTTTCCTTTCCAGTATGTGAAACACAAATACAATGATCACACTCACACAGACACATTTGCAAGTATTTGTTTGTTAAAACAGCAGATGTGTCTGCGAAACCGAACAGACTATGATCTGTAAAAACGGTCTTCAAACCTAACAACTTACCTATAATTGACACCTCATGTGCTAGAACACTGAATGCCGAATGGCCGTGTACGATTTCAATGCGCTCTCGTATTAAATCGTTATATCGACAATCCTCCCCCGTGACTCCACTTTGACTGTGAAGGACAGGGAGTTGTAGCTCCAAACCACTCTTAACCCATCCAGAAACCCAGGCGCTTTTAGTGGGTCGCGCATCCGCGTCTGGCGGATTATGTCAGGCTTGCACCGACAAAAACCCCCACGATATTCCACCCAGATTGCATATTGGCGGGGTCACGGGAACGCTTTTGCACACTTCCGTGAACCCCACCAGCATCGGTCGCCGAAGCAGCCCCTCCTAGGGACTCGCACAGCCCTTGTCCCTCCTCAGTGAGGGCGCGCCGGAACATAGAGCGCGCCTTCCTTCTCGATCCCTTTCAACGTTCAGTAGACCTCCTTGAGCGGAGGAGAACGGTCTTGGGCGCAACGTATTATCAGCACTCCTCATCCACCGCGGCCCCATCATGCCGTATCAGCGATGCGGCCCCTCTTAGTCTCGGGGGTAGGGTGAAGGACCTACGCTCCTCTTCCCCTGATTCTCCAACTAGGCTGCGAAGGATGGGGAGTTGTAGCCTCGTTTGGCAGCGGGGGAGCGGATAAGATAATGCTACATGGGGTATATGTACTGTGTCAGTTCAATTAATACGGCACTCCTTTCGAACCCCGTGTTCAGTGGCAGCCACCCCATTGCCTGCCATCCGGGGCTTCACTATCAGGGTGACTATGTCCTCGCAAAATTTGAGGACAGCACCCCACGCCGTCTCGCTAGCTACCATAGCATGAATAGCCCCCACAGTAGCGCATAGCTTCTCCAGCATATGTTAGGCTGTCTCCTCGGCACACGTCACAGTGCGGCATTAAGCTGTGGGCTCCCTCTCCGTCATTTGAAACAGATACCTTTCGATACATGTGAGAGTGAAACGTGTCCCGAAAGAATTTGCGTCGCACGGTAGCTAAGCGTGCTGTCTCCTGTGTCATCCTGAGGACAGGAAGAATGGCCTCCACGATTCTTAGGCCGGCGCTGGGGTGCTCCAACCTCTACTCCCACTGTGCTGTGAGTGGCACTGCCTCTGTGAGTGGCAGGGAGTCAATCTCTCTCTAGCAGGGGCCGACTGGGGCGGGACCAATGCATTGTCAGATATTTTGCCGCCAAATAGATTTAAAAAGCAATAATGTTAGGGTAGTTACAGAGCAAAGAGATAGACCATCTTATATTTCCGAGTGACAAGTGCTGCACAGAGCCAGGCACACTCTTTGTGGTACAGTGTTGTTATGGGCAGGCGTGACGCGTGATAATGATAAATCAGGTGCACGACTTGCTCGTCTCGTCATTTTATCTCGTTAAAAATATTACAAGAATAATGCTTGATTACAGTCTTAGGTTACGATTCAAAATGTAACTCTAATGTATAAATGTAAACATTATGATCAACACAACAAACGAATACAATAAAATATGCTAGTATCTTTTTATTACATATAAGGAATATATATAATATATCTTATAATTGACGGCAACGGTCGATGAAAATAATAATATCAATACGAAACAATTCGATCCCACGACCTCCGATTTATAATGGCAGGCTTATACCACTAGGTCACGGAGGCACTTAATTAGTCTGTCTGCTAGTCATTGCCTGATAAATGTTTAGATAGTGTTCGTACTAGAAAGAAAAATATTATTCATTATAAGGTAAGACGACGTTAAAATAGTTTATAAAAAGGCATCATATTTAAGTTATACTCGTATATGTATATTATTTATTTATAGGTTTGCTGTTCCGACTTTTCTATCAAAACAAGACTTGGATTAGATGATGTTGAAAAAAATGGTGGAGATGAAATCGAAAACCATCCCAACTTAAATCTTTTGCCAAAAGAATGTGGACGGATTGAGGGATTAAGAATTACAGGGGGAACTACTCCCTCGCTGTACGAGCTTCCATGGCGCGCTCTTATTTCACATAGAAGTATGTACAACTGTAAAATATAAATATTAAAAATAAAAAACCTATCTTTGACATCGGTTTATATATATTTTAAAATATAAAAGGCCGTCTCCAAATTTCTTTGTGTACGGGTACATTATTGTCACATAAGCAATTAATTTAAAATAGAGGATTTATGTAAGCATTTCTAATTATTCTCTATTTTCACAGTAAAAAGAACTTTAAAATTTAACCGCGGTGGTTCTGTTTTTAATGATCGATACGTGCTAACAGCAGCACATTGCATAAAAAATCATATTGTCGCCGGTGTTAGAATCGGTGAGTATGATATCAGCACGAAAACAGATTGTTATGGTATAGGACCAGAGCGCGTTTGTGAAAGTAATATTCAGGTGAGTTATTTAAATTGTATGACATTATATCTTAAAACATTAATGACCTTTGTTTTCTTTTCATGGCAAAATCCAAATCAAAGTCTTCTCATTGAATTCTTTTCATAGGCGATATATCGAAAAACCTAATCATTTTTCAGGATATCGCTGTAGCTCAGAATATCATATACTCATAATATACTAGAACTCAAGTAACGGAGAACGATATTGGCCTTTTGCATCTGCAGAAGCCCGTTAATTTCTCCTAGAGTAAGTGTTGCATTGAGAAAATAATATTTTGGTATGAATTCTTAGCAGTTCGCTTCAATTCACTTCGAAAATTGCATCAAAATTAGATATATAGATAATTTAAAGGTAATTAATACTCGTTTTGAATTTGCCCTGCTAGCAGTACTATAATCAATTTACGATAATTGCCCACACGAAACATCAAGTAATATACGTGGTGTACGCATAAGTTTTTCCGATTTTTTGGTAAAAAAACCCTTAATTTTGAAGGAAAATATTTTTTATATATTTATTCGCTTCTACATATTTCACCCATCATTTAGGATATTTTATGAATACATAAATATTGCGTGTCTTTTGTGGCATGCAATTTGTCGAGGCATTTTTCGAATTCCTCAAAATTGCTGAACTGCCGCTCTGCGGGCGCGTGCTCTATTGGTGCGAAGAGGTGAGAGTCACATAGTGCCAATTCTGTGGAGTACGGCGGATATGGAATGATGTCCCATCCAAGCGATTTCAAGGTGTCTTTCACTGGTTTTGCTGCAATGCACCAAAGCAGAATTATTGTGAAGGTGCAGAAGGTGCCGCAAAATTTAACTAAACGATAAAATAAAGAGGCGGTTTTTGGCGGACTCAACTTGTGTGTGTTTATCGTTTAATTTTACACAGACTAAATGAGGTCTATCAAATGAATAGGCTCCGTACTTTTCGCTGGCGTCATTTCATAGTCAAACTATATTATGAAAGGTAATAAAACTGTTAAAAAACAATTAATTGACATATTTTAATTTAAGAAAATAAAAATTCTTTCAAACGAGTCCTCAAACTAGGATTAACATAAAAAGCTATGTAATAAATATGTAGGTTATAAAGGTAATAGTTTTCTTGAGATGTCTATGAGTGGTCGAAGTCTTTTGCCGAGTCCATCTGGGGTGATAATACGGTAATATCATTTATTCTGCCGCTGCTGTGGCAATGACGATCTTATATCTCTGGGCGACGAGCGTAGCGCAGAGCTAAGCGCGTTCTGTGTGGCACTGTGTTGTTATAGATAGGCGTGACGCTTACCGTTAGGCGCTTGACTTGCTCGTCACATTTCATGATGGTGTGATGATTGAGGAGAGCTGCAGGATACTGTAATTTTATTATAACATAAATACATAAAATGAGACAAAAGAAAAGGCGCTGTACATTCTCTTGTACTATGAATATGAAACATGTAATATGCCAAATCAAAAATATTACATTCTTAAAACCATTTTATGCAATGAAGGTACATTGTTTCATAAATAACCCTATCAAATTTGGATCACAACCTGACAATACTAAAATGGCTCCACAAATGAAAGACAAGTTTGTATTATGTTGTATTATGGGCAGATATCATAAATTTTAGTTTTTGTTCTAAAATATTCTGTAAGGAAATTGTGATTATACCATATGTCAATCAGAATGAACGAAGAAATAATTAAAACTGGATTCAAATTCGGAGACACATCGAATCGAATTACTTTCTCAATTATCTGTAATATTATTAATTAATGATGATTTTTATGGATGGATGTTTATTTAAAAATCTCGCAGCTTAACCTAGTTCATCTAAACGTATTTTTTCCTGCTGTATATTTATACAGCCGGTAAAAAGAATAAATGTAACAAAGAAGTAATCAAAAAAGAATAAAGAGAAATTTAAATTTTACTCCTGTACAATGTTTTTAACATCTTGCTTTATTTTCTCTGTCCTTTTTATTCTACAGCATTTTATTTTTGAAGATGATTTTTCAGTGAATATTATTGAATATTATTTGATCTATTTGGAAACAATACTGTTTCTTTTTACAAAAAAATGACTATATCTGTTTGTATATGGTTTTTGTACTTGTAAAGGAAATGCAAACGGTACTCAGGCAACCCCCTCGTGCTTGAAGCCTACTATAACGTGTCGTACAGATTTATTCAATACGGTATTGTGTCATACGGACAAGCCCTATGCGGAACGGATATTCCAGGAGTCTTCACTGATGTCAGAAAATATATGAAATGGATACTGGACAGCATCAAACCTTAGGCAAATAAAACTACGCGTGAAGAAAACTGAATTATACTTAACGATAAAATGTTAGTTCTTAATAAAGCATTTTTATAATTTTGTCTGTTTCTTTTTCAACTATACTAAAACTATTATGTTATGTAGTATGGCGAGTAAGTTGGTGAAGAAGCCAGTAGGTAGCAAGCGTAAACGCAACAACAAGATCACGCTATTTACGTCATACCATATTATTTACGTCGTGATTATCGAAAGATGTTAACAAATTGGTATAAAAGCCAGATCTACTCTTCAAAATTTGAGTCACCCTGGTCTAAAAACCACTGTTCGCTTAGAAGCGGAAACGTTCGTTTGGCCAGTTGTACGAAAAGACTGTCGATAATGGCCTAAAGAATGTCAGTCATGGCAAAGAAGCAAGGGCTCTAGCAGAGTCCGACTGGGGCGGTACCACAGCCTTGCGAGATATTCTGCTGCCAAGCAGTAATGTGTAAGCACTACTGTGTTCCTGTTTGAAAGGCAATAATGCTAGTGAAATTACAGGGCAAAGAGATAGTAGTAGTAATAAACGTAAAGATTTCATATACAAATTTTGATACAAAATAAAAACAAACAAGAAAAGAACAGAAAAATGAATTTACTTTAATGAGAAATTTGGCACTGTTTTTCGATACAAGCTGAACAATATCATCCGGAATTGATGAGGTAGCTCAGGTACGAAGCTTTCTGATCGTCCATCACCATCACAGTCTTGATTGGTGGCCATTTCAAATCAAATCAAATCAAAATATCTTTATTCAAATAGGCCTATACAAGCACTTTCGAATCGTCATTTTTACATGTT
>DWHR010000177.1:0-10617 GCA_018248075.1 Eurytides protesilaus protesilaus
GTATATCTAATTTGGCTTTGATAAATTATTAATTTAGTATATATTAAAATCTTCTATTTCTGTTAGATTTTCATCTAAAATTACCATGTGTTATAAAGCTAGAAAATTCTAATGCTTGTTGTACTTTGTTACATCAAAAAGGAGACTTGCGATAATTATAACTTATAAAGAATTTTTCGTCATTTTAGATGTTTTTTTCTGAATATTTATTAAAAATACATAAAACGTCTTTCAACACATCATTGGACCATCGCAGGCTGTACGTTCTTGTCGCCACACGCATCTATATTAGCTTGGCACCGCTTATCATGCACTTTTCCGTTTCACCTTCATTGAAAATTCGATTCGACCTTTTTTATTCTCTCCTATACTTTTAGATTTTGGCGCCCAGTTTGGTTGGGCGACCGTTTTCTCCGTACAAATATAGTTTTATTTTTCGTTTGGTCTACTAAAAAAACAAGGGTTGTGGAAAAAGACTCGTATTCAGCAGAGGAGATTTATATTTCCATATCGGGGCACAGCACTAGAGCTCTTTTTGAATGTCTTCAGATTTTCCAAATGTTTCAGTTTGTTTCTATTAGCTGTTGTTCTTAGTTTCAAATATAACTTCCGAAAGGGCTCTACTGGATCTGTTCCCGGATGTTTTGTTTTTACCCTTTTTTTATCGTTTAGTTGTTTTTTTTTGTAAATAATTCTAATCCATGTGTATACTTGTCTGTCTCACTTACCGCCACCCGATTATCGATTAACCCATTCGTAACTGTCTCTCTCTGTCATAATCGATTTCTGTGTTCTATATACATATATATAAATATATATTATTATTATTATTTAATTTGGTTACAAGTTTTTTGTATTCTTGTGCTCGACATGTCTGTCCCTCTAAATCCGAGTTCCGACTTTTTGTATCGTTTACAATTTTTTTTTCGTTTCGTTTTTTTTCTTAATTATTTTTTTTATGTTATGATAATCTGGTCTCGCGTCGAAACAGGGGATGCACGATGCTACAACCTCCTACCTCCCTTAATTCGTAGAAACGCCGCACATTCTGTTAGTTTTCCTTTATTTAATATTATTACTATTATTTATATTTTTTACAAGCAATAGACTCGAAATCTTACATATCCCGGTCGATTCGGTTAATCGATTGTTATAATAAATATTATAAAATAGGATAAATTGCTTAGTTTAGAACGAATAGAGCCGAAGCATGCTGTGTTCCCCTAAAAAAAAGCTGCTACTATATTTATTTAGTTTTTTTTTACTCCATTAAATTGTTAAGGCCTTAAGCTATGCGATGCCATGCTTTGAGTGTTGCTCAGTGAGCTTTAAGTTAGCCAACGCTAATTATTACATGTGTTTTACCAGTTTAAACCACTATGAACTAGTTGGAAGCAGTTTAAACCACTATGAACTAGTTGAAACCAGTTTAAACCGGTTTAGAGCGGTGAATTTCCGTTCAAAAACCGGTTTAAACTGGTCGAACGTGATTATTGCCGGTTTTGCGCCTCGTTGATAAAAGAGGTGTACGTCCTATGGGAGACATCTCTCGTGCATCCCCCGTGTTTTGCGGCGACTAATTGACTTGAATTCCCTTTTTCTAACCGTACGCTTTCTACTAACGTGAGGCGACGACCTTACCGGTTTTTTTTTGTTGTTTTTTTTTTGTTAAATTATGGAATCTGTTTTTATTTTATTCTATCTCACTCTTAATAAAAGTATCCCAACGTATACCACCCCCCAATAGTCTATCCACAACCCTTTGATAGATAAATAGATAAACTGTTGCAACGTGATGAGCATAGTATTTTTTTCTAGTATTATGTTTTATTTCCGACCAAGGGAGTGTTTAGTATTGTGCATCTTCGTTTTGCGGCGCGAGATTTTACGCGTATGCGGGGATTGCCCGGATTTTTTTTCCTCGTAATGGCAACCCGCACGGTGTTTAGTGATGGATTTTTGGTTTTTGGCAACAAAAAAAAATTGATACCAAGAAAAGGCGGACCGCGGAGAGGCAAGAGGGTCGGTGTACGGGTCGTTTACACTCACCAAGTTAAAATTATACACGCAGGTTGAATCAGAACCCATGATGGAGGTATACCGGCCGCCGAGTGAGATCAAGAGGACGTTGACTATACTAAACTAGCGATAGGAGATGTAATGTGCAAATAAACTGTTATCGCTTAATTTATACATAGGTATTGTTTTTTTTTTGCGTTCCGACGACGATAGTTTTTTTTTTTATATTCCATTCAGGGTGACGTTAGTAGATGAAGATGATGTGGTGATGTGTTTTTTTTTATTTTGCATTTTTTTTTTGGAAATGGAAACGGCAAAGTGAAATGCAATGTTGACTAATAATTATTGTAAAGCGCGATCGGTTAGGGTTGTAATCGATTTTGTGAACCGATGCGCATTTGAATGGAGAAACCGATTTGATTTTTTTTGATTATGATTATTATTATATAGATGCAAAAAAAAACTAATTATGTTAATAGATAATGATAGGTCTACGTTGTGTGACGAAGATACGACATTATTGCGCGGCGACATATCTCTCTGCATCATACGTACATTATTGAGCCACATCCGGTTTGGATAATTCCGATTGGATTCTGGTTTTACGGTCGAAGTGATTTGTAGATGAGACCTAGTCCCGTCGCGTTACGCATTTCATTGTAGATTGTTAAGATGCTCGTGTGTTGTTAATGCGAAGGACATGTTAACATTCCATAGTACGATTACTTCACGTTTATGTAGTAAGTCTTGTCGCCCTTTGAAATGTATCAGTAATAATCAGTAAAGCACAAAGAGGACTAAAATTTCCTATTTTATATTTGACCCTTTGTTCTGGGTCTAGTAACTTTTTTCGCCATCTACTTTTGTTTTTATAACATCAAAGTTTTTGATCCGTGTAGGTGTGATGCAATAATTTTTCTTTCATTAGTCTTGGTCATGGTATTTGTACCTATTAGTTGCTTCTTTAAACAGTAAATTGATTTGTTAATATATCCGTTGACTCGTAACATAACCCCATGTGTCGACTAAGAGGCACTTCGGTCGTGATGAATAGTACTCAGTTTGAAGCCAAGAATGTGGTGGTACCTTACTTTTATAATTGGTCGGATTCTTTTGCAGAGTTCGCTGGGGTTGATACTGCTGTATAATGTATTATGTGTAACGAATACTGTGTTTAAATTCAAATTAAATTAAAAATATTCATTCAATTAAATTTATAAATACGGAGTTAATTGAAATTTGCGCATCACCTCTTACAGGCAGCCTCCCTACATCAATCCCAACAACATTTCTTCTACGACTTTTTACAAATCTTGATAAATAACACAAAAACAAGAAAAAGTTTTGTCCCTCGGTTATTTATTACTCTGTATTTTGTAAGAAGTACCTAAAATGACAACGCTCCGGCGCCCCTACCTCGCCGCCCGCATTCATTCAACGTTTACCTACCTACGCTCAGAGTAAAAGCCAGTTCAGAGGCAAAAATAAATTTTGTATGGGAAAACTTAAATTTTAAAAACTATTAATTTTAAAAAGTCGTAAGAACAAATGTTGTTAGGATTGATGTAGAGAGGCTGTCTGCAAGAGGTGATGCGCTAATTTTAATAAACTCTGTATATTATTAAGTAGTAGAGTAAATGTATTATAATTGGTATTGAATTATTGATTGTTCTTTATTTTAGTACGTAAATAAGAAGTATCCATATGGGTAAATTAGCGTTTTAAATTTCAATTACCAATTTAATTTGTGTCCGGGTTAAAATATTCTCATTTTATATATAAAAAATTGATTTCGATGAACTTGATCAATTAAAATCGGCTACTAAAAAGCAACGTCAAAAATTACTTCTACTCGATATGGCTTTTGTTATTTCAATTTCCAAAATATACATATGTAGGTAATATTTAATATAACATTTTGTAAGATTATTATTAAGTTACGATTATTACGTTATATGTAAGTACCAACCTACCCCCCTATAATAAGTTTGATAGGAAAACCTTAATAAAATTGGAAAACTGGGCGAACAATTCGAAATACTTTTTACGAATTATGATTCTTATGCGGAACGAACCACTGAATTCAAAATAAATCCCAAAACACTGTCTTGCACCATATGTAAAAATTATATCGTTATCAAAAAATATACCAATATACCGCGTTATAGGGGGTATTACTGTATATTAACATTCTGATCAATTTACTGCACGATAGCGTAGTGGTTGAGTGCCTTGCCAACTCTTATCCAGCGACTTATTGTGGTTCAAAGCCCACACTGGGCAAAAGTTTTATGTGATCGATATATAATTTTTGTTCCAAGTGTGAATGTACTTTATGTCCGAGTGTACTTTTGTTAAAAGCCTTACCTTAGTTAAGGACGATGTTTTTTCTTTAAATCGTACGCCGTGGTACAAATTTTTTATTTCGTATTTTTTTTTAATATTTTTTCCAGTTACAACTATTCTGAATCCATGTGAATGCTTTTAGGGCACAAAAACTTAGTGGCGCCGCTCATCGAAGGCGGTGCCGATCCAAATATACGCAATGGAAAAGGCTTCACGCTATTACACCAGGCGATAGTCGAAGAAGACTCTAGAACGGCCATCTATCTGCTGGATCATGGCGCTGACATGGATGCCTTGTAAATACAATTATTTATATTATTTATAAGGAGATAAAGTTACGAGACGAGCGAGTCGTTATTTTTTATGAGATAAAGTCACTATACGAGCGTGTCGTTCATCTGATGGTAAGCAATGTGTAAATCAATGCTATACAGAACCTGCTTGGCTTTGCGCTGCACTCGTGCACCTGAAATATAAATTATTATATATTTCCTTAGTTATTACGCTGGCTTTTTGGTAAGTAAGACGTGAACCTAGTATTCCATTTCATTAAAAGGGATATTTTACGCTTTACGAACAATCCTAGCAACGATAATTTAGTCATACTTTGGTAAAATGGTAGAACTCTTGCAGAGTCCCACTGGAGCGGTACCACTGCATTGTCAGATATTTTGCCGCCAAGCAGTAGTGTGCAAGCACTATTGTGTTCCAATTTGAAGGGCAATGATACCAGCGAAATTACAGGGCAAAGAGATAGATCACCTTTTATCTCTGGGTGACAAGCGCAGCGCAGCGCCAGGTGCTTCGCGTCTGGTAATGTGTTGTTATGGGCAGGCATGACGCTTACCATCAGATGCACAACTTGCTCGTCTCGTCACTTTATCCAATAAAAAAAGTAGGACAGCGCAAGTTAGGAATATAATAGAACTCCTATTTGCTAAGACCATCTGGATTGGTTTCCATTATATTGGGAGTTGTTGTACCGCAAAGCAATAATGTAAAGGTTTTAATAGAAATATTGCATAGAGATATACTATGTTTTATGTTTGCACCGCGAAAAGTTTAACACTTTTGAACTCCGTCAAAATACGATTTAGAGCTGTGTTAGGTAAGGCATACTATTCGTTTGTCTCCTCACGTTATTTTCCAAAAACTGTTTTTTTTTCAGCAAATGCATTAGATTAATGATTTCAATCAGTTTATCCTTAACTTACGAAAAACCTAAACTGCATTACCCGATATTTATTTTTTTAAAATTTTCATATAAAACATATACAAACATTAAATCACTAGGCAAATCCTGTATCGTGGTGGACCTGGATATTGGGTTAACAATACATAGATATTTACAATTTTGTTTTGTCCAGTTTTACATTTTTGTTTTCTATAGACTAACAATTTTTATAAAAACTATTAATTTATAAGTACTATCAATTTATAAGGATATTATTATTTGTTATGTTAGTGAGCATGTATGGTAGCATGCGTGCCTATGTATATGTATGTGTTTGTGCGCGTGTGTGTATATGTGTGTGTTGGTGTGATTGTATGTAAATGTGTACATGCGAGATTGCGTGCGTGCGTTTTTCAAAACATTCTAACGAGCCACCTGCGTAATATGTAATACATACTAGCTAGACTATTTTTTTTACATTACATTTGATGTAAAATAAAATCGATTCTCGTGGCAATTATTGAATTTCAATTACTGGCAGATATATTATTTTTGTTATTTGGAATCTTTTAATGACTTTGTTTATTATTTATCTAAATTGTGACATACAAATTATTTAGAAAACAGCTTTATAAATATCTTAATAGTTAATAATTAGGTAGGGCAAAGTAACAATCTGTAAAAGTATCCTGTAATTTATCTCATGTACCTTTATGTTTGTGGAGGGAAAATAATTTTTTTTTATTGTTATTATCGTTATTATATCCCACTGAAGGGCTACTACTTTTCATGCTTATGTGAACACTTTTAGTAACCGAAATGCTTGTATATAACAGCACAGTGACACACAAAATTGGCATGGCTCTATGCTGCACTCGTTACCCCGAAATCTAATATGCTAAATGTGTACGTCTATGTTGTTGAAAGTCCGGCTCATGCACTGTTAAAATAGAGAGAAAAAATGTGTTTATAATTCTAATATAATAATTCTTGCTTTCCTACTGCAAAACTCTCAGCCTAGTGAATTGGAACACAAACTTATAGCTTTAGTTTAGGCATCATTTTACTGCAATGTATTAGCAAATATCTTATGTAACCAAAAGTAATATAAAATCATTGTGTTTGTAATAAATAATAAACTAAGTTATAAAACTGTAATGTCTTTGTAATAAACTATATACATATCTAACTAACATCTGATAGAATAGACTTAGTATTTTTTAACTTGTTTTGAACATGGGTTATCTTACTAACTGGTTACATTTCTATACATTTGTGTTTGTTTTATATGGTAATTATATTAATATAAATAACCTTTGCTGGCTTTATATCTTGTATCTTGTATTAGTTGATATGGTCGCTTTTAGCTTTTGCGGCGCTATAAAGTATCATCGCATCTCCGAATCCATTGAAATGCTAAGTTTCTACGAGTAAGATAGACCACGTCTTGTAGGGTCATACGTTACCCTTCAAGATGCGCTGTGGTGGGAAAATAAATAAAATTTTAAATCATGTAGGCTTACGATACAGTCCGAATAAAATTTTAACCATCATAAATTAGTGTTTCGGAGCGTAAAGTCGTCGAAATATCTCTAAACGTATTATAATGGATTATAAATCTGACCCAAATAGGGGTGGATCGAGTCTCGATCCACTCATGGGCTTCATATATTTTTTGGAATATATCCAAATTTATTGTAATTTAAATGAGGTCAACATATCATTGGGATTAAATTTTTCGCTGTCATTTTTAAATTTTTATACTATAAAAAATATATAGGACTTCTAATCACATTGTTTTTACTCATTCTACTCAATCAAAAGAATTGAGTATAATGAGTAAAAATACTGTGTTGAGATGTCTTTTAATACATATTCCTACAATACAATGTTACACTAAATTCTTTAAAGAAGTTATATCAATCGAGAACAATAATAGGACACGTAAGTCGAAGTTTTACAAAGCAATTTGTGAATCAACTTTGAAAAGGTTTAGCAATATTGTCAATGTCATGTATGAGTTTAAAGCTAAGTTTCAAGAAATATAAAGATATAACAAACATTTACAAAGTTTTAATTTACAATTAACGTTATTTTTTCATTTATTTAATCTTTATGGTAGTAACATAATAAATCACGCAAGGCGGACTAAAAGCCCGTTGGCATTATATCTCTCTCACCCAGGGACGTGAATAAAAATTGAGGTAAGTGCAATTAGCTAATAATATATAAACACGTTATCAATATTAATAAATACTAAGTATGTGTACAAAATAAATGTTAACATAATTGCACACGTATACGTATATATGTTAATATAAACGCACGCATGCACGCACGCGCGCACGCACCCTCCCACGCACGCACACACACACACACACAGTTTGTGTGTGTGTGTGTGTTTCGTATAGGACGAGCACAGTGCAGCCACCAAGTTTACCTTTCTTCACCTTAGTTTGCACACGAAGTGGTAAAAAGACTTTGTTTGGACTAAAGAAAATACAATGTATTAAATATTATTATCAATTAAAAGTGGGTAACAACATTAAAAGTTGTTGTTACGACCAATACAATGTAAAGTCAAGAAGAATTTGAAGACAGTGGCGCTGTATTGTTATAGGAAAATATATCGCTTTTATAAAGTATTTTTTGATAGTTTTAAATGTAGCACGTGCTTTTCTTGGAGTATTTGGACAAAGGACAGTATTTTTTATGTAAATTTTCTAAAAGGAGAAAATATAATCCGAATTCAATAAAATAAGGCTAAAATTCCAGTGAAGTCACAGATGAACTCGAGTCAGTACATAATACTAAAGCAACCTATACTTTGGAAGTTCAATATCTATTATTGTTATAATGATATTCTGTTTGATAAATTTCCAGTATTAATTTTAATGTCAATATAAGTATGTTGACTAATTGTTCAGAATTTAAAGCCAGAGCCTGTTTTGGAACTGAATATTTTCGAGGGTATAGTAAGTTAGTATATGATGATTGCTTTCTGGTCAAAATTTGAGTCTGGATGAAATTACAAGGCTGTTAAGAGTTGCTGTTATTTATATTATAATTACTTTACCTCTTTGTAAGTTTTATATCTATTTCAATCTTATAAACTTGCCTTTTAAATAAAAAAAACACATTAATTGCTTAATAAATAAGATAATTAGTCGTGATTAATAAGAACAAGCAAAATAAACTTATTAAAAAAACACCAATTAAGAAGTGGCGGAAGTGGGAGAATTCCAACATAATATAAATAGTTTCTATTACCTTATATATATCTTTTTATCTAGAACTATTTATGTTTTAAATTGGTTTATATATGTATTTATGTTTAAAATTAATCCTAAAGCTACCTTTCTCGTAAAGCATAGAACGTCGTTAAATTTGGAACTAATTAACACATATGCGATCCTAATATTATTATGAAAACGACGTATACTTAAAGTTGTTCCGTTTTAAAATTTTGAACGTTCTTCACATTTATGCGATTACATCTTGTCACTAACAAGACACTTCATTAGAATTGATTAACTTATCAAATTAAATGTAAATACATATTTATTTATTAATTATGTACTCTTAATATTCTCTGCATGTTAACAAAAATCATGAATATTTGTTAAATTTTCAATATCTACGAAACTGTTTACTAATAGTTTAAAAAATAAAGAAGGTTTCGCTTTTATTTAGTTTAAAATTCCCGAAATTTCAAATTCTTTACAGCATCTTTGCTACGGGGCCTTAACTAATTTTTTTAGATGATTGTCATTTAGATGACATACCTGCCCATAACAACACAATGCCACACAGGATCTGCTTAACCCTACTCTGCGCAGAGTAATAACAAACTCAGAGACATGATATATCTCCATGCCAGTACTTTTATAACATTGTCCAATTAATCGGAACATACTATTAAAACATTAGTGTGTCAATACTATTATGGAGACAGTATACGTGTGCTTTGGTATAAAATTATTAATCAATTAATAAAATAAATTAGAACGTACTTTTCTTTTACTCAAACACCTTAAAAAGACACGCAATACAAACAGCTGATACTTAACGATTCATTTTCTCAAAATAACACAAAGTTATCAGTTCGCTGATGTGCTCGTTATAAAAGGATATAAAGTAATAAACCTCTTTAGATCAGTAATATCTCTGAACACATTGTACTACTAATTCAAACGCAGTAATGGCTGCAGACTACTGCTTAACGTTAACTAATGGTATAGGCCTGTGTTTTACAAATCGCAGGTTGTGGATTCAAATCCCGTTGAGAACAATGGCCTAATGTTGTTATTTTAGGTAGGTTAGGGCATTACGGGATGATCAACCGATGGCCTGAAAAGAAAGATGATCTATCTAGTGACTTAGAGTAGTCATTACTAAGAGGTCGGCATAATCTCATCGCCTCTGCGGCTGATCTTTCTCAGGTCCTGTCAAAGTTCGCCACAACGGGCTGTGAAAGTAAAGGATAAGTCCATGAAAATTACAATACAGAAATACACAGAAACTTTCTCATCTAGCGCTGCGCTCATCACCCAGAATTATAAAAAGGTTTACCTATATATTTTCCTTTAAACCAGAACACATTATTACTTACTAATTAATGATTTTCGGTTGAATTGGTATTATCCCGGATGAACTCTGCGTAAGAGCCCTGTCACTTACAAGACATACTACTACTTGTAAATATTGTGGTCGTTACGATTTTGCGGTACTTTTCATACGTAACCGAGACGCCTGATAACAAAAAACATAAACAGCAAATTGAATGAATAAATCAAATGAAATTACCTTCTCTTTCCTATATTCATCACCGAACCTGCTATAAACGCCTATATATATTTTCCCCCAAGAATAAAGAAAACTAAATATGTATGTGGATAAAATATGCGAAATGCAGGCATGATATATAGGAATGGTAATATGAGAAATTCATAAGTAATTCGATGTAACAGCGTCAAGTTATTTCACGGCAAATCTATTGGCTGTCATCACTCGTCAAACTTCTAGTCTAAAATTTTCGATGCGATGAGCTTTTAATTGAGTTTTAAAAACAGCATAAA
>DWHR010000178.1:0-10597 GCA_018248075.1 Eurytides protesilaus protesilaus
GTACCACGCAGAGCGTGCTAGGCTCTGTATTGCGCTCGTTACCCAGAGATATTAGATGGTCTATCTCTTTGTTCTGTTATTTCACTGGCATCATTGCCCTTCAAACCGGAACACAGTAGTGCTTACACACTATTACTTGGCAGAAGAATATCTGGCAATGCAATGGTACCGCTCCAGTCGGACTCTGCAAAAGTTCTACTACTTAGAAAAATATAATTATTGAATATCTAAATATTAATAGGTTAAGATAAAACTTTGTATACTTCTTTAAGCATATTGCGGCCAAGTAGAACTGTGAGATTTGGTATAATCAAAGTTCATACGGAGAAGAAGAGCGAAAAGTTAAAATTTTAGAGTAATATTTGTTAAAAACACAATCAAGTTTGTACAAGAAAACGATCATTGTTTACGTTTAATGTCAAACATGATTTGACAAATCGCAAATGTCATAAACAATAAACTATAATATGCTATTTTTTAATTATAGTGACCGTTTGATAAAATTCTTCTTTTATAGAGTTTTGACCAAGACTCTTATATGAAATTAGTATAAGTTAGCAAGATCACCTGCGGTGCAAAGTGACGTAAAAAGATTTGTTTGGTGTTAAAATGTACAGAGAAAATATATACAAAAAATTTGTAAACAAGTTTCATTTTTACTAATAATGGTTAATAAATTTCATAATAAGTAATTGTGTTAGTTATGGAGTACATTCAACTAAATGGTGCCATTTGGAGGTAAAGCAAAACGAAAAAATCACCGAAACAAATTTCCAAAATAACAAATCTGATTATTATCAGACCGGTAAATTAAATGCAAACGATTTGGGATATCATTTCGAATGAGTCAGTAATGTAGGGTTCTTATTTACTCACATATAATGGAACAAAAAATACGAAAATGACGAGATATACGATGATAGGTGGTAGCTGCAGAGTTTAACCAGTTTTTTTTCATAACAATTTTTTCTTTATAAAATATATATAAAGTCATATTATATATTTACCAACAAGATACACTCTTCCTCTTAGAAAAGCTACAGAGTGGTGATGTCTAGGCTCCGGTAGGTCTCCCACGTAATCCCATGAATTTGTGACAGGATCAAATCTAACACAAATATTGGTATAAAATAAAAAGTATAAAAGTCCATGAATTTTTTAATAAAAAAAAGTAGTGGTCACGAGCCTTTGCTCTAAACAGCGTGAAAGAAGTTAATCAGTCCTCACAGGTAAAAGAATAAGTCGTAACCAAAAAGGGTGTTTATTTAATGTACGTATTTTCACTGTATGAAATATATTAATATTGAAATATAGTAATATTTACTTTGGCCAGTGATATTTTAAAACTCCTACGACAAAGCACTTGGGGGCTTTTCAGGCAAATGTACGAGACAAGCAATTCTATTGTTTATAATTACAATTTAAAATTGTTGGGTTTTAAGCTGCGCTCGCTACCTAGAGTTACAAGATAATCTAACTCTATTTGCCGTAAATATGATGGTGATGTTGTTCTTCATACCGATTTATAGTATCGTTTTCTCATTATTGCTTACCGGTAGAACGACTGAAAATACTGTGACTACCCCAGGTAAACTACAAAAGAGTAGTATATTACCCATGAGTATATAACCTATTTATAATTCCAGAACCAGATATGTCAAAAATTATTATATGCTTTATTTTTGGTGATCACTTTCTATCGAATAAAACGCTTGCTCAACTGTGTCGACTGTTCTGCTTTTAGTTTTTTATTTAAAAACTGCATTTAAGTAATGAACATGTAGAATAAATGAACGATCAAGTTCAGGGTCTACCTGCCTCCATGGTTTAGTATTATAGATCTACGCTTTACAAATCGGACGTTGTGGATTCGAAATCCGCGGATGGCAATGACTATGTTTTTGTTTCTTACTGTGTTTAGTTTTGTGTCTTGGTTAAGGGAATTATGATCCGATGCCGTGAAAGGTGAGACGATCCATGCATCCGATGGGCATATAAAAAGGCGGTCCAGGCTTCCGTACGACGCTATCTAGGGGTGGCTTGAATTAGTCTTTACTAAAGAATAATTCCCGTGGAGGATTGGTGTGAGGCCGTTAGCTGGTCATAAATAAAACTCCAGCCAAAACCCTAATAATTAAGAAAAGGGCAAAAAGATCAACATGAAAGATGGTTAACCCACCTATAAATATCTTTCCCAGTGTTACGTCCCACACCGTATGCAGTATGAGGATCGATGCCACCAAACACTAGCACAGTTTCTCGATCCCAATTGAATAAAGATCTCTCAGCAATATAGGTCTTGTTGGATGGTCCGAGTATTGATGTCGAAAGTTTATTCCTGTGAATAATGGATTATAGACTTTTTCTGCAGAGAAAGTGGTAAATACATTATGCTGTAAGTTTTTGCGTCTTCTTCGTGGCTTTATTAAATTGTCTTCTTCGCGGCTTTATTAAATTGTATTCATGTAATTAAATAATTTTTGAGTGTTTCAGACTCGCCAGATTACCGCTTCATTGCTGCATAAAAGACAAATTGACGACCAACACATGCACGGACATCTTTGTGAACCTATCTTTACTTACTTAAAAAATATTTTATACCCTTACAGTAATACTAGGTCTGCCATTAATGATGACCTTAAACAAAACGTGATGAAAGTTTATGCAG
Source organism: Eurytides protesilaus protesilaus (assembly GCA_018248075.1). Taxonomy (NCBI): domain Eukaryota; kingdom Metazoa; phylum Arthropoda; class Insecta; order Lepidoptera; family Papilionidae; genus Eurytides; species Eurytides protesilaus. Next base: position 2,669 of record DWHR010000178.1, read on the forward strand.
TCAAATGCACTTACTCTTCTTTCACTCATACTTCACATCGACCTAAATTACATATATCTGAAAAGGGCCATCGATTGTACATTACTAGTATATGTGAAAGAATCAATGGCGGTACTACCATACAAGCCCAAAAGCCCGGCTTGCCCTTCTAAGGATAAATATTAATAAATATATTAAAATCAAAACATTGAATAATATTTATAAATTGTAATTTAACAAAAATAAAATTTTAATTTATAAATACGAGTATTAATTAATGTACCCTAGTAGGGCAAGCCGGACTTGTATGTAGTACCAGTTGCGGGTAACAATTGTAAGGTATTTAGCTCACATGTTGGTTTTGGCGAGCGACTCTTTGGATTGATTGAAGAGTGACACTTGGGGACTGTTGACATTGTTCTGCGAAGGTGGACCCGGAGGTTTTGACGACTGTTCTGCATGGGATTGGGATGTGACCGCTTGTTCACGACCCACTGACGTCGGAGTTATTTGCGAGTCCCTGTGCAATCGTCTCTATATATTGATTGTTGACATACTAAAATTGATCTTTTTATATTCATTCAAAAATAAATTTATTGGATGCTGAATGTTGTTTCACGTCTATGCATATGCATAGAAAGGTAACAATGTATCTTGTGGATATGAGTTTTTTTTACGAGATAAAGTAACGAGCCGAGCAAGTCGTGCGCTTGATGGTAAGCGTCACGCCTGCTAATAACAACACAGTACCACGCAAAGCGTGATTGGCTCTGTGCTGCGCTCGTCACCTAGAGATAATAGATAGTCTATCTCTTTACCATGTGATTTTACTTGCATCATTGCCCTTCAAACCGGAACACAGTAGTGCTTGGACGCTATTGCTTGGCGGCAGAATATCTGGCAATGTAGTGGTACCGCCCCAGTTGGACTCGGCAAGAGTCCTACCAGTTAGGAAAAAAAATTGTTCTTTTTATATTCATTCAAAAATAAAACTTAATGGATGCTGAATGTTGCTTCATGTCTATACATGTGTGTATAAACGTAACAATGTATCTTATGGAAATGAGTTGGTACGGATTAGCCCTGCCATGCTAATACTTGCTTGTGTATGAGCTACGCACCTGATAGATAAAGATTAGTATTTTTTTAGCAACATATCTCTTCAGGTGAAAACACAATTGTGTTATACCTACTGATTTGCGATAAAAAAACTGTTAATAGTGTGTTACTTTCCCAGGACTCATGGAAATTTAGTATTTCTGAGCGTAAGGTTCTTTAAAAGTATACGTATCGTATACATAAGACATAAGAATTTCATAAGCAATCTTAGGAGAAGAATTTTACCACTAAAATAATATGTAAAGAAAAAAGAATTGAAATGTTTATCGACTGGTTATTTATTTATTTCATGGGTACATCAACAATGTTAAAATTTTTACAAACCGATTATTTCCTTTTTTTAGAAGTCTGTTGTCAGAATCAATCATAGACGTACACAACATTGTCATTGATGACTGGTGTTGGTAAACAACACTGACTGGTGTTGTAAACATATGTGCTTACTTCGATGTTGCTGTAATTCTAACCTTCGCGATCCGGCTAATGCAGCAGTGGCAGCTGCTAGATAGCAGGCCGCCACGCTGCTGTGTCTTTTATCACCCGCCTTACACAGGTACTCATTCTAAAGCGACAAAGAGACAAAAGATTTCTTAGATCAACAATCGCCAATCGAGGTAATGCTTGTATAAGGGCAAAGTCATGGCAGATTCATTTTTTTTACGAGATAAAGTGACGAGACGAACAAGTACAAGACGAATAAGAACGGTACCACGCAGAACGTGCTTGGCTCTGTGCTGCACCCGTCACCCAGAGATTTTAGATGGTCTATCTCTTTGACCTGTAATTTCACTGACAATATTGCCCTTCAAACCGGAACACAGTAGTGCTTACACACCACTGCTTGGCGGCAGAATATCTGGCAATGCTGTGGTACCGCCCCAGTCGGACTCTGCAAGAGCCCTACCACTTAGGAAACTTACACAGTATGTAAAAGTATTTAGCCCATTTGACCGCAATTGATTTACTTTTCAAATTGTCACGCCTCAGTTTGTCAGTTCGAGTTTACAAGTTAGACTGAACAAGTCCAAACGTCATGTGTGAACTGGATACAGTCAGTATTCAACTATTAACATCTATTCCAATCTACGCGGAAGATGTCATTAGGTATTACAATGTTAATGTGTTATGTTTATGTACATGAAACATTCAGCTTAAGGGAATAAATTTTTTGTTAAAGTAAAATATAAAAAAGAGAGGAATTAAATTAGATGGATATATTAGTAGCAGTAAAGGATTAGTTAAAATCCGTAGAAAAAGATTAACTACCGCCAACACATGGTCCTGTTCCTCAAGAGATTCTTCCTGATAATCCAAGGGCGTCTTCTCGACATAATTCGTTTCAACTGTTCCACTGCTGCTACTTTTGGTAGTGTTAAAGTTCTCCGTTGAATCTTTCTCTGGTGGATCGTAAATTTGAGGACGTTGTGACATCTGTAATAAGAAAAACGTACCTTTTATATCCTCATATCTTGGTATATTATATTTTGTAGCGCATCCTCTTTAATGTGTGCAACTTGTTCCGTTTCAGTACAATTGATGTACAATTTTTAGAAATTATTTTATTTCAATTATTTTAAAGGAAATACTACGCTTCATACCATCATGTACATATCTCTTCAATGTGTAAAGTTAGTTTTTTCCCATCGGCATTATGGATATGTAACATACATGCTTATATATGTATAGTAAGATAAGTTTTATAAGTAAATTACTAATAATACACGAGTTAATTATAAGTGATCATTTTTGTAACAACAAAAAACTTACATCATTGGTTTTAACAGTGCAGACATGAGTTTGTTTGAGGTTTTGGTTGGTATTTAAATTTGGTTTTCCTTGAATTGTCCGCTCCTAAAATAACACAGAATCATTTCAAAAGCTTATACGTTTTAATACTTAGGTAATTTTAGCATTCTATAATTTTTATATATATAAAATCGCTATCAATTAAAAAGATTTTAATTGATAGCGCAATTTGCAAAGTGTTTTGTTATAAATTCGCATGTAATCCGAATCCGGCTGATATTATGCTAATACATTTTTTTTGTAAAAAGAAATATACGAACACGACCGCATCATTGGCATGATCACACGCATATATAAAAATAGATGTTTCTATATATGTAAATGCTAAAGTCCAATACCGTTTCGTATACCACCATGACAATTAGCACTTACATGCATGTACTTTTTCATGTAGAGTGTTTATATGTTATTCCTTATATTGTATGTCTTCGCCAAATATCGTTGCAGTCTAACAACTTCTATATTGTTTAACTGATGGTCATGAAAATTTGTGGTAACATTCCTATCATACACACTACTTGCTTGTTTTTCACATTAACAACAACGCACATGTTAACAAAATACTCGTGGAATATTCTTTCTTTCATTGCAATTGGAGGTAACAGATTAAAATAAGAAAAAAAATTAGTTATTTCGCAGGACATAAGTGACCTTTACAATGAATTCTTGGATAACGTTTAACTTTCTTTAAAAATCGCCGGTCTATTGTCTCTTGTTTAAGATGGCCAATTGGAATGTCATAGATATGCTTCAATAAATGTTCAGGTGCTAAAAACTATTTTAATGTTTTTGCTCAGTAAACAATGAAAGGCTCATTTCTTTCTTGTTTTGCGCAATAGAATTCAATTGGAATACCTGATAGAAAAAATGGTAAAAGTAATAATCAATTAACATAAAGCACTAGATTTTTTCAACGAGTGGTAATACTCTTTTGCAGAGTCCCACTGGAGTGATACCACTGCATTGCCAGTTATTCATCTGCCAAGCAATAGAGTATAAGAAATACTGAGTTCCGGTTTGAAAGACAATAATGCTAGTGTAATTACTGGGCATGGAGATATTGATTTGATAACACCTTAAATCGATGTGTCAAGTGACCAGCGCATCGCAGGTTTAAGCAAGTTTTAGCATTTTGGCCACGACTCTGTTTATGTACTTTTCTATCGCGTATCCTTATAAGTAATAATCTGTGTAACCCACTATCTTAAGTACTAAAGTATGCCAAAAATCATGCCGATCCGTTGATACATTATTTTGTTGCTGCGTGTAACAAAACACTTTCCCATTTAGTAAACCAACACGAAAACATTCGCGATCATACTAATACAGTAAATGACAAAAATGTATTCCTCGCTTTAATGCTTAAGTCTTCCTTCACTCAGTAACAGAGTCTGTAAACGCTTACTAGTGACATAACTAACTTTTTGTCCCGGAAAAATCACATAGACCTAAACTTTAATTTTCAATTTAATCCCAGTGTCAATATTCAAAGCGAAAGCTAAGTATTACTAAGAACAAAAACGTGATCTTTACGTTTGAGTTTGCCTGTTTCTGCGATTTCATTTCGGGTGTTGGACTCTTTCTGATCTGTTGCGCCGTGGGCTGTTGAGACATTTGCACTGGACCCTCGGAGCCTCGGGGTGGAGATCGAGTGGGTGATCTGGATTTAGCTTCTTTATGCACCTAAATAAATATTCGGGCAAAACCTCGTTAGCAGAAAATATAGCATAGTATAGAATCAAAATAATTTAGAATCATCAAAATCAATAATAATAATTCACAGATAGTGAAAGCCGAACAAAAACCATTTAATGTTCATCTAATGAGGGATTAATAGATTTCGCAATATTCAAAGCGAAAGCTAAGTGTATAATAAAATATAGTTGGTTAGTTGTGAACTATTTTCAGAGTGCCTGGGAAAGTACCACATCACTGTTAGTTCTTCTGTCATCATTGAAGAAATGCTGTGTTTTGATTTGAAGGGCAATCTTTTCAGATAAATTACAGGGCATAGATATATACCATATGCATACTCTTATATTAGGGTGATAAGCACAGCGAAGAACCGGAAATAATTTGAACTGTTTAGTCAGTTGAAAAACGTGATTGGCATTGTGTTGTCATTAGCGAGTGGATCGTTTACTATCAGGCACCTGTCTTGCTCATATTGATATAATGTGCACAAAATGGGTTCAGATGAACGCAAGTATTAAGTATAGTATATAAGTTATATGACGGTAATATAATAGTAATTAGTTATATGACTCTTATTTTATTCTCATGGCCCGGGAGTAGTATGGTGTGCATGTTAAAAGTTGATGTATTAATATGGTATAATTTATATAGTACAATATGATATAATAAACCAAGTTTATTAATTGCGAAATACTATTAATAATAATAATTAGGTCCTCCTTTTCGAATTTGGCCACAGCAGCCATTCTATCATATTATATTGCACAGGATATTTTTAGCGCACAAGCGTTTGAACAGACGCAGGTGCACTAACTCTCTTCCTTTACTCTCATAGCTCGATGGGATGGATACCGGCATGAGCGGAGAGAGATCAGGCTTAAAGGCGGTGACATTAAACCGACCTCTTAATAAAGACTTCCCCAAGCCAAAGGTGGCTAGCTAGGTGGTGGTGGATAGCATCGACAAGTAGTCAGGACCGCTACGTCGATCCGACGCATGAAATATTTTCCGGTGATCAGCTCATAATGCCCTAACCTAGCTAAGAAACAAAAACACAAAGTCATTGTCCTGCGCGGGATTTGAAGCCACGACCTCCGATTTGTAAAGCGCAGGCGTATACCACTAGTCCATGGAGGCATTTAAAATCTTATATATAATAGTAACCTAACCTTTCTCCTGTTGTCGAAAAATTCGCTCATAGTGGGAAAAGATTTGTCTTTATCTCCACCAAGGCCTTTGAATGTTCCGGGAAAAGGAAAATCCATATTTGGCCGCCTCATATCAATCTTATCGTTATCCATGCCGCGCAGGGTACCTGAATTTAAAAAAAAAGAGAAGACAGTGATGACAAACATTGCAACATAAATAACTATTTGACGTTTCCATTAATGGAAGAAATAAATATTTGATACGGGGAATTCGCACATTGTATACGACACTTCAAACTGATTACGTACCAGGCAAGTCATCGTTCCTACGCGGTGGTTGCATCATCGACATTTGTTGGTACATCTGCTCTTTGGGCGCCGAGAAGTGTTCGAGATATTTCAGAAAATCCTTGTACGTCACGTGGTTCTGCAATGTAAACAAGTAATTCGGCGTAAGTTGCGAAATAGTTCGGTGATTTACTCGCTTCGCGTTTTCTGCAGATGGTCGATGTTAGGATGAGTTTTCCTCATTATTAGTAACATAGTAACTAAGAAATAACGTCACTCTGTCCTTGTGTGTGATATGCAAACATGTTATTAGTAGATCTGTGTTTTCACTTGCTGTTAGGTAAACTAACCGAGCACGACTTCCAAGTGTCCATAACATGGAAAGCAAGCGTCGGTTATGGTCTACAATTTTGTTTGTGCATTTGATCTTTATTCGCACAACAACAGGGCGACGGATCGAAATAATTATTGACATAAATGCAGTATGTGGGATGAATAATTATACCTCCTCATCCATACTTTTTACTTCCAAAAATATTATAAGAAAAAGTGCAGCTCGAAGCAAAATAATATTTTAAGAAGGAAATATATTTTTACTACATATAAATATATTATTAGTACCTTTAAATAAATGAATAAAGAAGGAAATATAATTTTACAACATTTAAAGACATAATTAGTACCTTCTCTTCACCGATCCAATTCCTCTCGGCGGGTTCAGCGAGTCCCAGAACGTCAATCCAATGGTAATAATTTTTCGAGTTGTTACCGTACCAATACTTTATAATTACATATCTGTGAAATCATTAAAAAAAGATACATCTTTTTATTTCTCTCTTATTTACATGTCTCTTGTTCAAAATGTAATGCAAGAATACACAATTGTGAATGGCGCTATAAAAAGGTTGTTATTTATTTTTCTTTTTATCTGAAATGTTCGTCTTCTTTGGACAGTAACGGTACCGTTATCGGTAACAGTAGATTGTATTGCACAAAATGTCGATTACAAAAAAAAAACTGGGGCCATGAAAGACGACTTATTTAACTTTTTAGGATCATTCTTAAACTTTACAAAATATAAAACGGGAATAACGCAAAACTGTGCAAGAATGAATGGATAGATATTTTGTATTGGTGATATTGAAAGACCTACAAAAACTGATCAAGATTAAGTTGTACAATGGCCTAGGCCCCGTTTTATAGATAAATTTCTTTTGCGCTCTCTTTTCCAATGTATTTAGTCATCAATCTATTTCTTTTTCTAAGAAGCAATGGAGTCAATTATGTGCGTCCTTATAAAAATTTTAGGTTTCAAAATAGAAGTCACAGTCAAAATTAGGTATAACAAGAACAAACGTCAAAAACTACCACCGTTTTACAAAATTATATCTGTCCAGAGAAGAACCGGCAAGGTACCTTGCGAAATTTTCTTAAATCTTTTTATATGTAAATAACTTTACATCAAAATAGTATACAATTTTGCAGCAGTTTATGAGTCTTCTAATTTTACGAGTATAGAGCAACAGATAGTTCCACAAATCTACTCTATGCGTTTAGTAATTTTTGAGTGTATTGCTGCTTAAAATGACTTTTGATGTTAACTGAAAAACCCACGCGAGTCCATCGTCCACCATTTGTTGGACTTCAGGCTCGTTGACGATCTCCAGTATCTCGGCGTTGTCAGGGTTCCTTTTAATATCAACCAGCTGCCAAGGGGATATTAGCCCGAATCGGATGCACTTCATCACATCCACGACTAATTGACGCCGCGTGGGCCAATTGCCGTATAGCCATCGGACTCCAGCCATCATTACTTCAATCTCGCTTAAAAATAACAGAAAACAAAGCAAAAGTTTATCTTCCACTTTGGCGATATTGCACACGGGCAAATATC
>DWHR010000179.1:0-10584 GCA_018248075.1 Eurytides protesilaus protesilaus
AAACCTATTGCTTGTCATAGAACCGTATTTTTTTGTTCAATAATGTAATGTATTATTAGCATAAATTGATTATTTTTGTTTCATTTAAAAAAAAAGTGATGTAAATTATCTTTTGTGTTTCACTTCCTTGGAGGTTTTTAAAACTCGATCCCTACCCCTTCGAAATGAAAAAAATATAAGTGTTAACTACCTAAATTTTAAATTCTGTTCTGTTTTTTCCTGTTCCAGGAATAGTTCAGGGATAGACCAGTGTAGTTGTTTCTCTATTTATATACTCGTAACTAATACTTACAACTCTACAAAGAAGTAAGTCTGAAGCATTACGGTGAATATCAAAAAATCTAATATAAACCCTTCGAGACTTTTTCCGATACAAAAAACACACTCAAGCAAATTGCTTACTCTAGGGCAAAGAGATCACTGCGAAATTCTAACATTTTATCATTCGAAGTGTATATTTCCATAAGTTAATTAATTGCAGCAAGTACTAAAGTAATGATATACTTGTTGCATTTATCTCGTCTTTATCGCGGCTGCATTACGTTTTGTAAAATAACTTTAATTTTAAGTAACAGTTTTAATTTTGAGATAAACTCAACCTTTGTATTGTTATGTTTTCATGATATGATACTTATGCAGAAAGTTTTAGTACGTAGGAATTCAGGATGAAATATATATTATCTACCTTAAACTAATAACTAATTCTACATATGAAATGCAATTTTTACAAGAATCTTATAATGTTTTTTTGGTGTCTTCAAATATTTATTTCTTTTTCGCAACTAACTGACCCGTCAAACACCATTAGTGAAGTAATTAAAAAAAATCATATTTCAATTTTAAAGAAGCGTGTGAAGAAGAAGTACTATTGACATTTGTACAACTGTTTTAAAGTTTTAGGCAAAAATCATACCGACAAATACTTCTATAAGTGGTAGGACTCTTGAACAGAGCTCGTTTAGAGTGGTACCACTGCATTATCAGCTATTTAACCGTCAAACAGTAGTGCGTAAGCACTGCTGTTTGGTTCTGGTTTGAAGGGCTTTGGTGCCGGTGTTATTATTGGGCATATAAATAGATTATCTTAAAGGTGACTAGCACGGCGCAGGGCCAAGCTAGTTATATTGTTAAAGACAGGTGTGTCGGTTAGCACCATGCGCATGAATTGCTCGTTTCGTCACGACACGAAAATAACCTCTATAATTTTATTTATAGTGAATACATTTTCATAAAACTACATTCATGTGCATTTATAATGCTATTATCTAACTATTATTAACTATTATCTGTACATATTAGTTTAAAATGGGGTTGAGTTAGCGATACTTTATATATTAATTCAAATATAATTATGAAATTACTACTAAAACAATTGCCATCGCCAAGTTGCGCAATGCTTAAAGTTTTACCTTCGAAAACATTGAAATAAGTGATTATATTTAAACTAAAAGTTGAAATTGAGAAAGAAAGTTAATGAATGCTTCACGTAATGGTAGCTTTTGCAATATTTTAAAACATCCCGAGTTGTAATCGACTTATTATTTTGTTTCTTTTATTAACTCAACTTTAGAAATCTGAAAACTTTTTAAATCATTCGAACTTACCAAAGAGCTTTGGTTTAAAACGCTGTATGTGTAACATCGTCCAATCGTGAAGATTGATTCGACATTTTATACAGACAAAATGTGTACAAATGACACAATTCCAAAATGAACTATACAATCATATATAAAATAAATCCGTGAACAAGCGTTATACACATATGTTACATATAAAAATGTTCTATGATAAAAAAAAATTGTAATAATTCTAATAAAGCTTGTAATATTTTATTTACATTATGTTTTTAAAGTGTCATCATAGTAATGTGTTTTTTGAGATTATATATTTACAAGTAATGTTTTTAGATGCATGCTTAACATTTTTTAATGTGATGGTATTCTTGTACAAAGTACGACTGAGGAAGTGGTTCTGCCAGTTTTTTTGCTGTCAAGCAATAGTGTAAGCACTACTGTGCTCCGGTTTCAGGGGGAAATTTCCCAGCGTAATTACTTGGCAAAGAGATTAGACTATGTTACATGTCTAGGACCAGGGCATAAAATACTATTTGATAATATATTGTTATAGGGAAGTTAGTACTGGTGCTTATTTTTCAGGTGCATGACTTGCTTGTCTCATCACTTTATTTTTGAAAAATGGTCCTAAATTAGTCATATTTAGCATTAATTCATGCAATTAAGAAGTCTATACAATAAGAATCAAATCATAGACTTGATTTAAGTGTATTTGTACGCTCGATATACTCTTCCTATTTAATATTAGTTTTTTCTTCAAAGTTCAATAATAATCAATTTTAACGGTAGTTACCTTGTTAAATTACAAAAACCTTGTAGCATTAAAAAAGGGAACCCTTAAAATCATTTGACAATTTGTAAAGATATCGGATAACATACAAAATTCTAAATTTAGATGAATTGAGGACCATTTCCGATTTCGAACCGATAAAAAAATGTAAAAAATCGTTTGAAAGAATGAGGTCATTTATTTTGTTAAAGACTTTTTAATGAGAATAAAATTATTATCGTTATTATCGTTTTACAATACAAAGATTTAGCTACGTAAGTGAACATCGACATATACGGAAACTACGAAAGTAACTCTTTCCCGACGGCTTTAAATAAATTGGCCAATTCACGGTAGATTGCAACACATCTGCGCGTAACGTATTGAGCGTTGAATAGAACCGAATGTCGGGACCTAACTATTGGCATTTCTCATTCCATTGTACGGTACAAGAGCGGCGAGTTACCGTCGCTCTCTATTTTCCACGACTCAATCCCCCTATATTCCTCATAACCACGATGTAGCACGCGGACACCACTTGTCAACACGTCGCTGGAGCGGGGAGACTGAACGTTGCTGCCAAAAGTACGTGACCTTAATGTATATCAATCCTGACGTGATTTATACGGGGCGGGATCTCTAAAATATGATATAAAATAAACATTGACAACCGAAACGATGAAATACGACGCAGCGTTGTGATTTAAGGGCGTATTTCACGAGATTTTATGGCCCTATAAAATCAGCGCACGCCGCGCCGAGGCGGGGCTCACGTATTGCACAGATTTGACAAAACAGACGACGGGCATTTATTTGTTCGCTTAGGTTGTTTCCTTTTTTTTTTAAGTTTTATGGACTAGTGCCAGCTTTATAGTTCGACCGTTAGGCGCTTACGTACGACAGAGTAAAAATTGAGAACGGTGACTCAATTTGTTCGGAAATAGGTTCTCGAGTAAGAAGTTATTATCTTCGCTTATTATGTACCTTCGAGACAGCCTATGCAGGATTTTCACAAATAGATTAAGCGATCTATCTTACGGTTAACATAGTTCATCTGGTCCGTATTAAAGTTTAAGCGCAAAAAAAGTAATGGTTTTGGATGAATGTGTTTAATACAATATTTCATATTTATTCAAATAAATTGGCGCGAATTCAAGGAACGATATATCAGACTCGGTCACAAAAATATAATGTCTAAATTAACTTTTTCTATAAAAAGGAGTACCGTAGTAAAAGTTAAAAAGTCAATATTCACTCGAAAAAGTTACAGTAGAAAGCAGTTTCGTTGTTAATTAGTCGACTTTTTAAATCATTCAAAGTGAATTGTTACGGTAACTGGCTAGCTGTTAGTCCCGAGTCAGTTCGATATTTATTACACGGAAATAGCTTTTTCCACTCTGACGTATAGCGGTTTTTTCACGTTAGCACTATTTTTCTACTGTATCGTTTGAATGTTAGCTAAATTGGATCGTGCAGGCTTCAATGGACAGCTGCGAATGTGCGTATGTTGTCAACATCTAGGTATATAACTACAAATAACTCTTTACTTTATTATTCTTCTATTTCGAAAAAAAAAATAAAGTAACATATTTTTGTGTCTACATTCGAAATATTATAGTAAAGTTGATGACATGTTTTTATTTATAGTATTATAAAATTGTAGCATAATGGTAGGATTGTTACCTTTAAACTGTCATTTAAATGTATGTCATATGTCACTTAAAAACACACAAAAGTAAAGTCAATAAAATTATAGAATGAAAAATAAAGGCAGTACAATGTCTATTGAGCAATATATTCACAATTAGATTATTTATTAAAAAATGTATATCAACACAGTACAATATATAAATGCTCCGAATGTGTAACAGAACTATATTTAATATTCAATTAACGAAAGGTCTCGGAACGGTCAACTTGACATGGATCAAAAATTATATACGGTCTAGTAGAAGTGAGAATTCTTCGTTCCGTTCCTCTTTGTTTGATTGATAAGCCTAGATGACATATGTCTGACCAAGCCTAAATAGTGATTACTGATTTAAAATGTTCTAAATTTATGTGGAGTTAAAATTTTAGAACTTATTCATATGATTCTCTCAAAAGAAATGATGTGAATTTAGACGGTGGGTAACCGGTTACCTCACACCGCAAAAGGGAAAGTATTAGATGATACTTAGGCGCAGCTACCAAATTATTGGCTTTTGCGTCGCGGGTCATGGATTTGATTCTCACTTGTAACATATATTTATTTGAAGTACAGATCTCGTAACATATTTTTGTATGAACTATAGATAATTGCCCTGATCCGGGTGTTCTTCCGCGTGAAATTTGTGTATTTAAAACTCTTGTACAAAATGATCTCTAGGGATGAACTTTACACTAACCGTAATGAAATTGAAAACCTTTGGTTTTTTATGTAATGCATTTATTTTTATGGATCATCATTCTATTTTATAATGCATTTACAATATACTCGCGATCCAGAAATCAAACAGCACCATCTAGCGAAATTATATTGAAACTATTTTGCCCTATTGGCTTAAACAACGCTCATATAATACAAGCTATTTATATGTCTTAAAATAGCGCCATCGTATTTTTTTTAAAGAAAAAAAATATTTAGTTTTTTATACATTAATTTTTTTCATAGATTTAATATGAAACTGTGAAACATAATTTAAAATGATACTGTGATACTTCTTCGATCGACCCGATCGATTTCAACTGTTACCCATATTAATATACTGTTTGTGTTTTTAATCGATTCGGAGAAAAAAATATTCTTTTGAATATTGTTACTAAATGCTTAACAAAGTACTCAGAAAAATGTTCTTCCTATTGGTTTAATTTAATAGTATTACATGAAATGTATTTTCTGATTTCCAAATTTACTGAGTTAAAGACCGTTCGGAAAATTCTGAGAAAATTTCCAACGACGCTGTAATTACATTAACAAATTGAAATTTCTTACCATAATATTGTGTTCAAATTATTAACGAAGATATATAAATGATATTTAATATGATTTGAAACTGTTAAACTTAATTTGTAATAAATTAAAATCACTTACTATCAATTAAGCTTAATTCATGCGATATGCCACATACGAATACTGAAAACTCTATACGTATATTAATTTTTCTGAAAACTCTATACTTATATTAATATTAATTAATATAATATATAATGATTAATGGTAATATAAGTATAGAGTTTAGATCTGAGTTTAAAATCTGAGTTAATTCAGATTATATTAATTAATATACGTATAGATGGATTTCCTGATAATGTGATGAATAGGGAAAAATACGGGAAACTTTCAGTGTGATAATATAAAAAATCTCTACTAATGCTATTGTTGCGGGTATATGCACTTTATCAATTTTAATCGGCAACGAAGAACTAAGAATCGAATTGAAATTTTGATTTGGTATTTTAAATTAGGCTATAGAATGTGAATATCAATGTGAGCTTTATGAGTTAAGAATATCATTAAATCGAAACACATGCTAAAAAGCCAATAAAATATTCTAATAACGTATATCATATTATAATATATTAAAATAATTACGATTAGCATTCTAGAAATTTTAACAACAGTTTTTGAGCAGATAAAGTTATGAGACGAGAAATTCGTGCGCCTAATGGTAAGCAATACGCCTGATCATAACAAAATATTGTTACACAAAACATGCTTGACCATGTACTGTGTTTATCACTGCAATTGGTACCATTGCTCTTTAAACCGGAACACACTAGTACTTACAAATTACTGCTGGGCGGTAGAACAGTCTCCAACCCAGACGGACTCTACGTAAGAGTTTCACCACTTAAACATATTTTAGATTGATTAATGTTAAATTTTAACTATAATTTATAAAATAATTCATGGCCCTTTGTAATAATAAATTAGAATAAATTCAAACTTGTGCTAAAAATTAATTAAACATATAAGAATCGATCAAGATGGCCAGGGATCGTGAGGCGAGTGAAAACGTTCTAACAAGAACGTATATCCAAGAAGAAGATAAGAATCAGAAACATTAACAACAGAAGAATCCTACTGAGCTTCATATAGACAAAGGGATCCAAAGCGCAATTGACGTGCATTAACCAATGTGAGGACGTTGAAAATTAAAGCACAAAGTAATCCACTGACATTTCATTAGAGGACTCTAGTATTTGGCGCCTATTCTCTAGCCTACAGATTAGACAGATATAAATCGTCGCCTGACAAAGACGGCGATTACTGTGTTTAGTAGTGGTTGGGAGTAGGGAACTTTAGATCAAGTTTACATTATTATTAATTTTTATTTATTATTCCAAAGATTCACCTTAAATGTAACAATGTTACATTAATAAATATTGTAATCTAAAATAATACTGTAGTGAGGATAACTTATTTTTAATTGCTACAACCGTCATTTAGAATTTTCTATCGATGACAAATAAATGTTCGTAGGTACTATATTTTAGAGTTGAAAATAATGCCAAAACGGATAGGGTATCACATTAACCTAGGTATTTTCATAAATGCATTATTTTTCTGCTGAGGTCACCTCGGAAAGTACCATTTATTCTGCTATAAAACAACAATGTGCTGTCACTTCCATGCACCGCTTTGAAGAATAATTTTTCTAGAATAAGACTGGGCAAAGTTATAAAGAGTCAAGCAGAACTTTGAACTATTTCGTTAGGTCAAACTGTGGCACTGTACGTTACAGACAAGCGTAGGAATGATACGTCTAGGACTATTGTCTATGTGACGTTTATTATTTGGTCCAGGAAAGGAACATGAGTAAAACCGGGCTTTAGTTATATGATGCACCGTCATTGTCGATGCTCGTCGGTCGCGGGGACACGGGTGGTGCACTTTTCAATTAATCCGCCCATTGAAAGGTCGACGACGCAGCCCGGCGGCGCACATCGTTCTTACTAATTACACAGAACCGTTTTTCACCCATTTTAATTGATGTTAAAAACTCGGTAAAGTTTGCGAAGTCTTCGCTTCGCTCCGATAAAAAAATCCTGCTTTACTCTACACCACTTTCTAACGAACACTTTGTAGTTGTCTTAAATAATAAAAATCTTCTTAAATAGGTATGAATTTTTAAGGCATAATGAATATGACTTTTTCCTTGTTGCACGTAGTTAGATCGAAATAACCAAAATAAATATTTATATATGTATCTTTGTGAAAGGAAGGGGGAAGGAACGGGGGAATTTACGAAATATTTATTGTTTATTGTCATGTTCAACTGAAATTTAACTTTATTCAATTAGACTTTAACAAACACTTTTGAAATCGTCAATGGAGTTAAATTAAAAAAATCAAATAACAATTATTCATATAGTTACAACTGTAAAGTATGCATGAGGGTCAATACATTCTAATTCCACACATCTTTATCAACTAAGAACTCTTGAACAGAATAATAAGGATATTCTGTTAACTCTTAAAGTGGTAATTTATTTATTAATAACACATATTAGTTTAACTTGATTTAAAATATTCTTGTAATATGACATCAATACATTTATGATACTATCTCGACACATACAGATGAGGATGTGAACATATGCAAGTTAATAATACAATGTTCTGCTAAGTAACTAAGTAAGATGTTTTTAATCTGAGGTTTAAATTTCTGACAAGGTAAATCAAAAACAGTTTGTGGAATTTGATTTTAAATGCGTATACCCAGTCCCATGAAGGATTAATTTAGTTTTTGTAGATGAAATCTGGGCGTTAGTAGTTTACTGTTATTTCTGGTATTTATTGTGTGCCTATCACTAATTTTCAAATAATTATTTAATATTTAACGTACATACAATATATTACACAATATGTATTGAGATGTAACTGTAAAAATACCGGCTTCTTTAAAGGGATCTCTCACAGAATCTCGAGCTTTTATATCATAAATAATCCACACCTTTCATTTTTGAAGAAAAATCTTGATTTAATTTCTACAGCACTGCCCCAAAGTCGCAATCCATAAGATAGAATGCTATGAAAATACCAAAACTATATTAGTCGAGCAGTACTGACATATACCTGATAAGTTTCTAACTTTTTAATTGCATACGCCGCAGAGCTGAGTTTACCTGCCTAACGATAGAAAGGAGACACTGAAGTTTCGCGTCTAATGTCATACCTAGGAATACCTCAGGTTCAGTCAATTCCAAAACTTCATTGATAACAATAATGTCAAAACTCATTTGTCTTTTTTGCATTTAGCATTAGATTGTTCCTTCGTCATAATTTGGATTATTCCGGTCAACTTTAAAAACTAGCGAGGTATCATGAGCAAAGAGTATAATATCACATAGTTTCTGAACATATGAAAGTAAATATTTTTTTATGAGATAAAGTGACAAGACGAGCAAGTACTATGCCTGATGGTAAGGGTCATGCATGTGCATAACAATATAGAGCGTGCCTCGACTCTGCGCTGCGCTCGTCACCCAGATATATCAGATAGCCTATCTTCTTGCCCTGTTATTTCACTGGCATCATTGCACTTCAATCCGGAACACAGTAGTACTTACACACTACTGTTTGGTGGTAGAATATCTGGCAATGTAGGACAATGGTACCGCCCCAGTCTGACTCTGAAAAAATCCTACCACTTATAAAAGCATTTATATACAATTAAAATAAAAGGGACCATGAATAGATTCTTCTAGAAATCCATATTTAAAGGGGTCCAAAGGATATTACAATATTTATTTCGGCCCTCTGGAATCTCTGCTTGTTAATGTATAATTAACAATTGCAAGTGCTGATTTGCCATGAGCATGGTGTTAAAAGATAACCTGTTGAGAAAACCCGTATATTTAAGAAACAATAAAAAAACAATTATTGAATATGTTATTTCCGCCAACCCTCACTGGGTCAGTGTAGCGGTCCGTCTGTGCCCTTATACCTTCTGTACAGTGTCTGCACAGACATATATGGGCTGTTACTTTTTTTTCTGAAAACATATTTGATATATAAAATATTATTCTTAGAAGTATTATATTTAACGCTTCTAAACCATTAATTTATAAGTAGTAGGGTATTTAAGAAAAAATAAAAAAAACAATTTTTGAATATGTGCGGAATCCATTTCAGACGTCATCTGGTGTGCATTTTGCCTTTAAGCACTAGTGTGTAAGCACTACTGTGTAAGCACTACTGTATTCCGCTTTGAAGGGTTCCAATGTATGCCAGCGTTATTACTAGGCAAAAAGAATGACCATCTTATATCTCAGCGTCCCTCTTTAATAAGATAAATAAAAAATAATATATCAGAATGACGACCGCAATGCCGGACCAAGCACGTTCCGTGTGGTATTGTTTGTTATGGGCAGGCAGACATGGCGCATAACAGAGGATTTGCTCTTCTCATCACTTTATCTCATAAAAAAACATCTCAAAGATTATTACTCAATCGATACTGAAAAATAATTTAAGAAGTAGGACGTTATTTGTAGTGTTATGTTGTTAATAAAAATAAGTGCAACGTTCTTCAATTTAAAAACGTTTATTTTATTTCGATAACCAAATGCTGTTAATGCAATTGTCAGTTCACGTTTCTATATAGTGTATCATCCAGTATCATCTATGGTTCAAGTCTTATGTCAATTGATAACTAAACATGGTTTATTAAAATCATGATATGAAATAATAATTATTTTAGATTTAATCATCTAATACCTTGGAAATAATGGCGCAAAGCGCTCAAAAACTGTTTTCACGATTAGATTCCTTTAAAAAAACTCTTTTAGGATATAGTAAAAGCAAATCTATTAAATACGGCTTGCCCTTTTTATTATTTGTCGTTGGTGGATCATTTGGTTTAAGAGAATGGACACAAATTAGGTAACCTATATTAATTTTTATTATTGGTATGTAATATATAGATACTAACTTTTCTACTTGTTTTTAAATGATGTAACTTTCGCAACAATATCGAACACCACAAAAGTATGTTAGCTTCTGAACCTAAGTTTCGAAATTCATATGTTGGATTGATTTTTATTCATACGAAACAAGTTTCTTATTAATCTTTTGTTTAGTAATCATTCACAATATTACTGTTCAGGAAAATAAGTTTCTTAGTCGATTTAAGATTAGGTAAGGTAGTTACAGTTCTTATAAATAATATTTGTGTACATAGAGATGGTTGGTTCTTTTTGATCACAAATTAGTTTTTTTTAATAAAAATTCTAATCTAGTATTATGTTTATAAC
>DWHR010000180.1:0-10573 GCA_018248075.1 Eurytides protesilaus protesilaus
GAAGAATAAAATGATCGGTGCTGCTTCTTTTATATGCCTCTTTCTTCAGTGTTGCCAACATAAGTTGAACGTAGCTATTATGCCCTTCACTTGCCTTGCAATTTTCGATTGGAAATTATTTAAAAACAAAGTAATAATTTCCAATCGAAAATCGCTCCGTGCAGTACAATGAGTATAATAGTTTCACTCTAAAAATGCACTGAGGTGACTAATTAAATGTGAGAAAATAAATATTTATTGCAACGCTTTTACGCAATATTTTGCATGAAGGGGTTAATTACATTGAGGGGCGTGCATTTTTAGACTGAAACTACTCTAAAGCGTTGCTTTATGTAATGTAAAGTAAACTAAAGTAACAGCCTATATATGTCCCACTGCTGAGCACAGGCTTCCTCTGTACAGAAGGTATCAGGGAACAGACCGCCACGCTGCCCCATTGCGTGTTGGCGGACGTGTTGTTGCTTTATATATGTATTTTATATTACTCTAAATATATATCTACTCACATTTAAATATTCACCTTCAGTGGAGAGGAGGGGCGTGCATGTTTATAGTGAAACTACTATACCTTGTTGATTATCTTTACCTTTTCTTTATCATTTACCTTTACCGTCGTTGACTTCCAGGGCGATTACATATGGATCGAGCCGGTGTCGGGTCGGGAGTTCGATGTGGCAATCGGTGCCCGGGTACTAGCGGCCGAAGGTCGACGGATCCGGGTAAGGGACGACGACGGTCAGGAGCAATGGCTGCCCCCGGAGCGCCGCATCAAGGCTATGCACGCGACCTCCGTCCATGGGGTCGAGGACATGATCTCCCTGGGCGACCTCCATGAAGCCGGCATATTGAGGAACCTGCTCATACGCTACAACGAAAACCTCATATATGTAAGTTGATTTATCATCATCATTGTCATCATATCTGCCGCTATACTTCCACTGCTGAACATAGATCAGAACAATTAATTCCCAATTCCCACATTTTCCGGTCTGTGAGTTGATTTATGCTAAAATGTTATTATTTTAAGATCTGTCTTGTAAAGAATCAGCAAGGAACTGCAGGCTTAATCATATATATACAACATATACAATGATCTTAAAATATTCTGTCATGATGAAAAAGAGTTACTTGTACATGTCATTAATTACACAGTACAATACTTTTACGAAAAAAGGATTTTCTTGTCTTTGTAAGTCTAAGTACTTACAAAAAGCATCAGGGTCCTGGTTCGATGCAGTAATATGATATAAGCGGTGGGAATATTTTGCAGAGTCCGTCTGGGGTAGTATCATTATATCGCCAGCTAGCCTACCGCCAAGATAATGTGATAAAAGTTAATGTGATATCACTACCGTGTTCCAGTATGTATGGCCCATTGCCCTTCAAACCGGAATACAGTAGTGTTTACACATACTGCTTGGCGGTAGAATATCTGACAATGGAGTGATGCCACTCCACTCGGAATCAGCAAAAGAGTAATAAGCGACGATATAGCTTACTATCAGACGCACCATTTGCTTCTCTCCTCAATCTCCTCAAAATATGATAAAAATCATTTAAGATTTAGTTAAAGTACCTTTGTTTTGGTTACATATAAACATCTTCTCATATTTGAAACTAGCGACCCCGTCTAACCGATCACAAATATAAAATACTTACTTCATAACAAAATATATAATGCCCTTACTACTACTTTACTATGTTTACTTACTTATTATCGAAAAATTTAAATCCGTTTTTAATACACTTCCAGACATATACGGGTTCAATATTGGTAGCGGTGAATCCATACCAAATACTACCGATATACACAGCAGACCAAATAAAACTATACAAAGAGAGGAAGATCGGGGAGCTGCCACCGCACATATTCGCAATTGGTGACAATGCATATGCCCACATGCGAAGATATAGTCAGGACCAGTGCATAGTCATCAGTGGGGAATCGGGCGCTGGTAAGACAGAGTCGACGAAGCTCATATTGCAGTATCTTGCCGCGATTAGCGGGAAACATTCCTGGATTGAACAACAGGTGAGTTGACGAGGAAACATCATCATAACACTTGTACAAGAAGAAAAAATATTATTTACTCTATAATTATAAATTTAGATGATAAGCCGCCAAGCAGTAGCGTGTAAGCACTCATGGCAATGACGTCATCGTAATTACAGGGCAAAGAGATATACCATCTCATATATCTGGGTAAGTGTAGCACACAGGTAACACGCTATGTGTGGTACTGTGTTGTTATGAGCCGTCGTGACACTTATTATCAGACAAACTTTCATATAAATCTTTAATTGTTTAATTAATATTTTTTTTTAATATTAAAAAATTAATTATACAAAGACAAGTTCTTTCTATATATCAAGGCCAATCTAAATATTGCAGATCTGTAGCCGACACTCGAAGGACTCCGAGAAGCCGAACTCTTGACACTCGATTTCATTTAAAATTGAGGATTGCATTCGAGAAATAGTCAATTAGTAGAGTAGATTCAGTCTAAAATTTCACGCAACAATGCTTTTACCCAACATTTTGCATGTATATGGGAAAATTGCATTGAGGGGGGTGCATTTTAAACTGAAACTACTCTAAAGCGTTGCAATAAATATTTATTTTCACACATTTAAATAATCACTTTCAGTGGAGGGGCGTTATTAGACTGAAACTACTCTACCAATTGACTAGTTCCCGAACACAATCCTCAATTTCGAATAAAATCGAGCGTCGAGAATAAGCTGCAGTTATATAAATGATACATTTTTCTACTGTCTGCTATATATTCTTCTTTGCTTTTTTTTATAATAGAACATGACAAATATACCTCGACGAACGGCTTTCCTGAAGGAACGGTAATGGGCTCGACTACTGGTGGCTCTAAAATATCCTCAGCTTCTAAAAGACTCTCCGACGCATCATCCTCATCCTCATCTGC
Organism: Eurytides protesilaus protesilaus; assembly: GCA_018248075.1. Classification (NCBI taxonomy): domain Eukaryota; kingdom Metazoa; phylum Arthropoda; class Insecta; order Lepidoptera; family Papilionidae; genus Eurytides; species Eurytides protesilaus. The sequence goes on from DWHR010000180.1 coordinate 2,940, forward strand.
TACCTCATCACCTGAATAAAAAACATATAATTTATAATGTTAGTTTAGTTAGTCAGTATACCCTATTATAGAAACATTTTATGTATTTAAAATTTTTAATACATACGTATGTATATAAATTCTAAATATACTACTAATCCTGGCACTAATTACACAAAATACGTTTTACACAAAACTCTTAACAGATGGTGCCTCTGATAATGAAAGTGAAAATGATCTGTATACAGCCCGGGTTAAAGTGTCAAATTATGTCGAGGATCAAAACCAAATCTTCTTTAGCAATTAAAACTAAGTTAATAATAGACCGGATCAACGGGAATCAGGTATGAAACAAATATTCTAACAAATATAAAGACTATTAATTAAACATTTGATCTACACAAAATAGTGCTGTTCGAACACTTATAAGACGTTAAATAATGCCTACACACAAATCACATTATGATCACTGACATCATCAATGGACAGACAATATCAGAAATAAATATTCAAATTCCTAGATACAAAGTATATTAGATGGAGAAGGTCATAACGGTGCTGGTATACTAATTAAAGAAAAAATAAACCACTACGCTCCCAACTGATACTGTACCGAAAAATCTATGTGATTAATGGCTATAAACGATAACTAAAGGTAGCGGCTTGATATATACTCCCTAAACATAATATATAAAGAGAAGACCACTTTTCTTAAAGAACACTTACGATTATACTACAAAACAAAAAGGGCGCAAGCACTTTAAAGCAGTTGAAATCCTTAGGTTTAATGTACAGATCTACTGACGTTTACAATCACCCTGACCTCGTCGACATTTTATCACGAAAGCATATCACAATACTTTCTTTAATAATTCTTAATTTACTTTCTATTTGATGATTTTAAACATATTTACAAATTTATACATGATAATAGACGGTCTGAAGAGGTTAGGCAAATGACTAGATATCCACATTAGAATTGCCGGACACAGAAGTAAAATTTCTAACGTAATTACACAATACAAATGTATAGAAAATGTTGGACACATGTGGCACAAAAGGTTTTTTAAGTGGTAGGTCTCTTTTGCAGATTATATCTGGAGTGGTATTGTCTGTCAGCAGTGGGCATTGCCAGTCATTTAATCTATAAACATTAGTGCGTATGCACTGCTGCGAAAGTTTGAAGGGTAATGATGGCTGACATAGAGATGGAACATCTTAAATCTCTGTGTGTCGAGCGCAGCGCAAGGACAAACGGTTTCTATGAGGCACTGTGTTATTATGGGTTGGCGTGTCGCTTTCCACCAGGCGCATGACTTGCTCGTCTCGTCCCTTTATCTAATAAAAACATTTTAAAGGTAGTAAAATAATACTAGTATTAATTATTTCGTACTCTATAATATTATTTCGAAAGCAGGTCATAATCAGAATGCTGTAACCAAATTAATCCTCAGAGCCGAGTTTGGTTTCAAACCAGGACATGGTAAGATTGAACAGGTTCAAACGTCGCTAGAATTAAATAATAACGACTTCGTTGTTACTATGAACTATCGTCTAATTATGAAATATGTTGTTTCGCATGAACCAATATGTTATAGCTTCCTAAAAGATATTTTACTAAATTATACGCCAAATGTAGTCTAAGACTCTCCATAAGATTGTTACACAATTTATTAACTACATTAATGAATGAAATAATGGAAGATTACATCGCAAACTAGAAATTACAACCAAAAGAGGTATCCGACTGCATGAAGTTATAAGCGAAGCGTAGGTATAGACCAACACAACACAATTATAAAAATAAAAAAATATAACTAAAAATCCTTTATAGAGCCATGATTTCAATGATTATTGTGATTGAACCCATGTACGTGCCTATGCGATATGTCAAAAAAGAGAAAAATATTTAAAGAAAAAAGATAATAGAAAATACCTTCTTTTTTCACTATTTCATCATTATCTTCATATAAAATTGCTTGCTCTTCGTCGTCATTAACCTCCCTCTCTATTTTCTCTATTTCTTCGTCGCTTTCGTCAACTTCGTCTTGTTCATCCTGAAAAAATCTGAGAATTAATCAAGTTTTACGAAAAATGCCTACAGGCACATCTTAATTTCGTAAATAGAATTAAAATCCTATAATACAATAAAAACTTGCATGCAGCTCAAACGTTGATTAAAAGACTGAAGCATAAGATAAACATATTACAATGCTAGTTAAATTATTAAAATATCACTACCGTTATTAACTGTCTTTTTAGCTTTTCACTTGCAACAAACAGGATTATGCTAATAAAATCTTAATAAATTTCTTGTTAAAAGCAACATTGATACAATTTTAAAAATATTTTTGTCAGTAGTTCATTTTTCTTTTTTTAATAAAGTAAAAATATTTTACTAACACATCAGACTTAAACAAATCGATATTAGTTCCATAAGGTTTTTGTTATATTTATTAAAAAAACGTTACAAAAAGTAACGTTACGTTAGGTAATTTATTATACATTAACATTTAATAGACTGTTAGTGCCAACAAGTGAGATAAATTAGTATTTTTTGAAAATCAAAAGTTTCACACGCTTGTTATTTGTACTATTTAGCACCTCTTTTTTATTTTCTTTTTCATAACTGTCATCAGTTTTTTCATTTTTAGTTTCGTCAGAACCTTGTTCAACGCTCGTATTGTCGCCTAAATCATCATCGTCATCATCTTTTTCCTCTTTTTCATAAATTTCTTGCTCTGAATCATCATTCTCTTCATCATCATCTCGATCATCGCGATAATTATTAATCTTTTCGTAATCAATATTACTTTCGTCCTGTTTAAATTGGAGACATTAGAAAATAATACAAAAAATTAAAAGCATGGAAACATAATAGCAACGAAAACTATCTGAATAGGCAATCCTTTCTATGTTATTTCACACCTCATCATCTTCCTCACTATCATTATCTTCCTCGCCATCAACCTCTGTTTCGCGTTCTTCACTGTTATCCTGATCATCTTCTTCATCATATATATTTTGTTCGTCCTCTTCCTCGCTTATATCATTTTCAGCATTACTTTGTTCGTCCATTTCTTCATCATCAACATCTTCCTCGTCATCATGTTCTTGACTGTGTTCATCCTCACCATCTTCGTCATGATCTAACTCATCGTCATTGTCATCGTGAATATCTTCATTACTCTAATTTCACCATGAGGAAGTTGCAAAGAAATTAATATAAAACATCAAAGATATTTATTGTTCTTTAATATTTTGCTATAATGTGCATCCTGCATAAGCCAGAATTCATACAATGCTTGGAGCATTGATATCATTGCAAGTGAAAATCATATTATTCTACTCATGAAGCCAGGGATATGACATGATGATATCCAATCATACATATGTCCAAGTAACAACTTTGTAGATTGTAAGAGAAATAATAAACCTATTTATTTTCAGCCTGACATGATATTGACAATGACATGGATGCATGAGTAGATACTAGATAATTATTTTTTTTTATTAGATAAAGTGACTAGATGAGCAAGACGTGCGCCTGATGGTAAGCGTCACGCCAACACATAATAACACAGTACCAGACGCAAAGCACCCGGCGCTACGCTGCGCTCGTTACCCAGAGATATCAGATGGTCTATCTCTTTGCCCAGTAATTTCGCTGGCATCATTGCCCTTCATACCGGAATACAGTAGTGCTAGGTGCTAGGCAATGCAGTGGTACCGCCTTGTGTACAAGAATCTAAAAAAGTAATAATAACGCATATTAAAGCAATGAGAGAATTCTGAAATAAAAAAAAATAACACAGATGAATATTATATATAGTATGGCTTATAAGCTAACTTAAGAAAAAAGCGAAAAAATGTTGCATTTACTATCATGATCACAAATCAGAAAGAATTTTATTACAATTTATAGGGATGTTGCATTAGATTTTCTGATATAACACTCATATTTTAGCTTAGTCAATGAAGTAATGAGATTAGCAAGTAACATGCCCGGTGGTAAGGAATGCATTTGCCTAAAATAACTTAAATTGCAAAAAAGTATTTTGTATCACATGACTTTAAAACTGTTTGAGAGAGGTAAAATAGTATATATCTATACCCAATTACTCCGGTGGCGATAAAGCCCTTCTAACTGAAACAAAATAGGGCTTCCATATTGCTACTTAAGGGCGCAACTTTCAATTCAATAAAATATTTAGTGCTCCAAGGATTTCAATAAATGACAATGGCAGCCATAAAGTTGTTTTAGTTATGAGCAGTGTTTCAGTCATTTTGATATGAATTGGGATAATTTCTTACCCCATGAAGATACTCATTTTGGGTCATTGACAATGAAATTAAAATTGGTTGAATAAAATAAAAATATTATAAAATGTTGGTAATCTTTAAATATAAATATTATGATTAAAATCGAATTAGAGAATATCAAATAGAAGGTTTTTCAAAAACTGCTAACATTCCCATGTGCACTTTGTTATGATCATATGTTGATGAATTATCTGTAATAAAATATCTACATAAAAAGAAATTATAATTTAATGGAACTCACATGATGTTTTAATTCTAATGTATGTTCATCATGATGGTCATCATCATGTGCATCTTCAATCCAGCCATCTAAGACACCAGAGTAACGAGATTCTACTGCATTTGCTTCCACTGTTGAATAAAAGGGGTATTTAATTGTTACATTCTACATGCATTTATTAATACCATGTTATACAGGCCTGTATGAAAAACCTCTAAGAGTGGTAAAGATATTATGATCAAGAACAAAAATGGCTTGTTACAAGTGCATTATTCAATAACGGAAAGACTAGTTAGTCAGAATATTAGCAAATTTATTTCATTTCACTTAAAGTTGAGTACACCTCTACTCATATTTACATTTAAATACCTGTAAGGAAATGAAAGGCAACTGTATAAACAGTAAGAAATTATGTCTAAGACAATTGCAGGCAATGGTTACCAATTAGAATAAGACCATACTATAAGTTGTATTCTTTTGTGAAGAAAGACTAACAAATTTATGTAGCACATTATTTATAATTTAACTTGAACTTGGCTAAGATTGAAAAATTATATGATGAGAACATTTAAATAATCCACAAGAATAGAACCATCCTCAAGTTTGCTGGCTAACAAGCCATTTACTTATATATTTTGTTAGTTAATGTGAAATAAAAATTAATAAATTTTAAAAAGCAATCTCTTAATAAATACTTACACTCAGAAAGTCCTCTATTTTCAAGAATGATTAAACCAATCAAAGTAACAAGAACAGCCAATAGAGAAAAGAAGATGATTTTTGCACACCAATGTCCACCAGTGCCATGGTCATGATGTGAATGCATTAAAACATCGCCTTCACCAAATACTGCTGCTGTTCCACGAGGTTCTTCCACTCCGAGCTCATCTATAGGCGCATAATTTAAGAATATTAAAATAACTCACATATTAATGTTAATGCATTTAACATAATTTTACATTTACCTTTTTTCCTTCTTTTATCTTTACGCTTTCTTGGCTGTACATCACCAGACATGGTTAGTTTTCTTCTGACGCTCTTCAAGCGGCAGATGGGTTGTACTTATTGTTTCATAACCCTGTGTAAACAATGAATTTACAGAGAGCTGGTAGGACATTAAGCGTTACATGCGCACTTATATTAACGCGCAATTGTCATGAGTAGAATTCCAAGTGGCGCACATTGAAAATTTAAAATAACCTACCTAACAGAGTATCACTGGTAGTTTCAAGAATTTATTTTAGATTTTAACCTAAAAATAACCGGCAAAGACAGCTGGGGAGCGAGACAGATATATAAAGAAGAACACTTGTCACAGTCACACGTCGTAAATGACAAATTACAAATACGAAACACAGAAAATAAATAACTTATAGGTATTGAGGTAAATTTGTCTTTTTTTATACAAGTATATTTATATATTTTTTAAACAAGGTAGTACAAATATAAGTATAGCCAATAATGAAAACATTACGGACATAAATATTTAATATCACGACTCTATCTAAGGGAAAAGAGGATCGAACCAAGAATTAAATTCATTTTAATTCTGAGACAGTATGTTCAATCCTTGCCCTTTGAGATTAACTATACGTAGGATCGTATAAATATGCTCAAGTAAATTTGGCAATACTAGAGAATATTGCTTGTATATTAAAGTTACAGTCGTAGCCGCATTATTTTAGACTTAAATGATGAGTAATAGGAACTATAAAAGCTATATTGAAATTTATATCTTGAATTTATTCAATAAACCCTGTATGTTAATAATAGCACCACTCTTTTCTATTTTCACATCCATACATGTACTTACACGTGCTGGCTGTAATAGATTGAATTTAGAATTTTTTTTAAATTTTAACACGTTTTTATTAAATCTTTTGCTTAGTAGTAGGACAATTTGAAAGAGTTTGTCTGGGGTGCTATCACCACTGTATTGTTAATTATGATATCGTCAAGCGGTAATATGTAAACACTACTGTTTCGGTTTGAAGGGCAATAGTGACAATTTAATTACTAGGCTTCGAGATAAAAAACATCTTCAATGTCTGGATGACTAGCGAAACACCTTAAAAGTTTTGTGTGACACTATGCTATTATAGACAGGCATCTCGTTTACCGTCAAGCGCACGATTTGCTTGTATCGTCACTTTATCTAATAATAAATAAAAGATCTATTAAATGACAAAAATAAAATCATCGAACACTAAGCATGAATGTTTCAGTTATTTATGGAACAAATTTTACAGTACGAATAAATTCAGTTTCTGCACGGTAAATAAAAATAAACTTGTAAATTATATTAAGTTCTCTCTTTTCTTGCGTCTTGGTTTTGTTTGCGTTGAATATGTTATAAATTCGGGTTACTTTTACTATTGTGGAATATTTACCAACATTAAAGTTTAATGTAAGTTATCTTAAATAAATACTTGGGTTTGTTTATTCACTCGTCCTAGGAATAGAGTCAATGTTGGTGAATAGAAATCATTAAAGTATTCATACATATATTATATTCTAACCATACACCAATTTACTAACCATACTACATTTTACTTTACTAGCAGTTTATAGATGTTGGTTTTGAGAACGTCATTAGGCTTTAAAAGGAGTGCTGCTTTTTCATCTCTTTATAATATTATTTTCATTAAATTTGAAACAAAAATCAGATAGTGAAATGTTTCTCAAATTAATAAAGCCTTTTACCTAGCAGCTTTTTATTGAAAAAACATTAACAGGGGACCCTCAGTGATATTTAAAAAGTAAAGTTCCAATGTGATTTTTATTTAAAAATAATATATATATTCTGACTATTCGGTGACAGACTCAACTTTTCGAGTCAGGATTACAAATAAATTAGAAGAGGAAAAATTCCATAGTATATTTAATATACCATAATTACATCTTTTGAGCACGGCACTTATATTTATTTTTTCCAAAGGATTGCAGAAAGGGTATATCAGGCTAAGAACTTTTATATAATGCAGATGAATATTTACGTGATTATAAATATAAATAACCGCTATAATACGAAATTAATTATAATCAATCTTTTAATACCAAATATTAGCTATACAAAAATCACCTGTATATATAATATAATATGATATAATAC
>DWHR010000181.1:0-10572 GCA_018248075.1 Eurytides protesilaus protesilaus
ATACCACACAGAGCGTGCTTGACTCTGTGCTGCGCTCGTTACCCAGAGAAATAAGATGGTCTATCTGTTTGCCCCGTAATTTCTTTGGCATCAATGTACTTAAAACCAGAACACAGTAGTGCTTACACACTACTGCTTGGCGGCAGAATATATGGCAATGCAGGGGTACCGCTCCAGTCGGACTATGCAAGAGTTCTACCACTTAACAAAATGTTTCGCATCAATTCGTAAGTGGTGTAATGCTTTTATTGAAATTGACAAATGAACTAAAAACTATTCGTCGTTGCCCCTTTTATCTAAAATTTTAGTATATACAATTATGTTAACACGTTTTAAAAGAAAGGGCAGATGTTGACTGAAGACATTTAATATCTCAACGCCGACGGCATTTCTAAAATATACTGAAAATAATGTTTTTCGAACTGTTTCACGTTTACCAAGCGTTTACCAAGAGACGATGGACTTACTTATTTCCCAGTAACGGAAGTAAAAGCTTCCGTAAAACACCAAAATCTTATCACTTAACAAAGAGTCATTTTTTTCTACAGAAATCACTACACAGCTTGTAATATATTAACCTTGTAGAGTGGTTTCTTTGAGGCGTACCACGACAAGACAGAAATGAGATGTAATAAAAGTGATTTTCTTGCAAAGGACACTAAAACCGGACTCAGTATAATGCTCTAGACTAGATGGATACTATGCGGTTCTTACACATCCTATTGCAGTGAGTGTTGGATCGAAATAAAAATTTCTTATACGTGAGCGAAGTTTATTTGCACTTTAGACATTTCACTACCGTCTTTGTTATTTTTTTAATATTACTAAGATTTTTTATAGACGCAGATAAATACAGCTGAAAAACAGTTTTAAGATGTAACACAATTAAATATTTAATATCGAGTGAAAAATTAAATTTATACCTTATATATTGATCATCTTATATCTCTGTTTGCGAGCGCAGCACAGAGCGAAGCACGTACTTTGGGGTCATGTGCTGTTATGGACAAGCATGAAACTTACCATCGGACGCAATATTTAATCATCTAGTCACTTAACCTTGTAAAAAAGCAAAAGTATATTCTTGCTAAATTAACCTATTATTAATAAATGAAATCCAAATATTATAAAATTTTTGAAAGTAGTGAACTTGGCAGCTCAAGAAATCATTTACTTTAAACTTAATTTTCTACGATATTTATATGAAAGAGGCTGTAATTTAAAATATGTAAAGTCGATAACTTATTGCGTATTTAACGTCACTTATAAGATTAAAATTCTTAAATTCAATGACGAGGAAAAGCTTTTCCTCCAACGAGCTCTGCTGTCAAATACACGCGATTTCCTTGCCCGAACACCTCTTCCAGTTCTACCAAACATTATTTATAGCTCCTTATAAATGTAATTTGATATTAACTTAAAATTAGTGACACAGAGAAAATAGTTTTGCTAATTTAAATTAAAAAAAATACATTAAAAAGCTTTTTCTTTTTAGTATTTGGTATTTCAAATGAACTTATTCTGCAAGAGTGACTGGGGCGGTACCACTGCCATGCCAGGTATTCAGCCGCCAAGCAGTAGTGTATACCATCTCATATATCTGGGTGACAAGCGCAGCACAGAGCCAAGTACGCTTTCTGCGGTACTGTGTTGTTATGGGCAAGCGAATGGCTTACCATCAGGTACACGACTTGCTCGTATCATCACTTTATCACATATGTATGTAAGCTATATTAATCTCGTTAATAATTAAAATATCGTTTATAATTAAGGAAAGGCAAAAATATTATATAATACCGTGTCGTAGCAAAAAACAAAGCAGCGATAGAAACAACAAATGCAAAATGTTACAAACCAATTTAATGACATTGATTGTGTGATTGAGATTTTAAACTGACACCACTTTTACACTTTAGCCTATGTGAATAAAGTTAAATTTGAATTTGAATTATTGTGCCCTTATTGGATTTTTTATTTTGTCATCATCCGTTTAATATGACCGTCAGGTTGTGTGAATATAATGGACTGTGAAACGTGTATAATGTTTTTTTTTAGTTTTTGATATATCAATTTATATTTATTTTTAACTATGTTAATTATATTTATATCTCATACCGTAGCAAAATGTTATACCATTACTAACCTATGTTAACAACAAATTTGATAGTCTATTTACACCTTATTTGTATATTTATATTGATTAATTATAATACTTACGGAAAAAATAATCAACGACATTAAAATTCTACATCAGATATTCGAGTCATTTTCAATTTATCTTATCCCCAATGCTTTTTTCCATAATCAATGTTCGCATCGCATGCTTCAAAGAACTCACTTCAATCTTGTACCCAAAGAAGTGGAAAAAAGATGGTATCGACAAGAAATCAGCAATTTAAGTTTAATCAAATTGCACGAGGGGGCATTATACTCAAATGTGTTCGAAGCTTTTATTGCCATTAAAAATTTTAAGCACGTTGTTGAAAAGAATGATTTGGTTTACGAGTCGTTTCGATTAAGCATAATATACTTTTTACGTTGCCGTTAATTCGTTTTTAATATGACAGGTATATAAATTTAATGAACAAAAGTAAATTTATTTAGATGTACATAGTTGCTATTTATTTAACTTATTTGAGTATTGTACTTAATTGTATTTTAATTTAATTTATTTAACGCAAAAACTCGCATGGAATATAAATGAAAAGTAAGAGGTACGATATCGATATATATTTTGAGTGTACCAGATATTCTATAACTACCAGTAATATGTGTATTATATCACCGTGCACTTAACTACAAATGCAAGTGTGAAACCACGTCAAACAAGTCTCGGAAAGTAACCCTCCCTTAACAATTTTCTAAGTACGAATTTTTCGTCAGTTCTCATTACACATAAATTGTTTCTACTGCCTTGCTTATGTTGATTTTGGTCTTGATTTTATTTTATTAAAAGTAGTACCTTAATTTTGAACCCAAAAAAAAGTTTGCTTAACAATGTTGGTTAATTTTTTTTGACAACAATAATGCCACCTACTCGTCGAGTTTTCAAAGCTACCTCGGACGTGTCACCATTTAAAAGAGATGACTTCCAACTGTAGCAGATAACGGTTACTGATCTAAGCTATCTGGGAGTCGGGCGTAACCTGTTTCCTCGTTTTTCCATCTTTATGTATTCATGTTTACCGCAAGAAAATTAGAAAATAAGACCCAGCTAAGAGATAGAAAGATATGTCACTTAAAAAAAATATTAAAATCTTTAGTTTAAAGGCTGTAGGGAAGTTCGGAAGAAGATACGTGCTGTGTAGATTCAAAGAGTTGCTTCATTTTTAAAGTTAGAATATTACAGACGTAAGTTTGAACCAGTTATTCTACCGCTATGCAATAATGCTAAGTATTATTGTGTATTCGTTTAAAGGGCAAAGAGATAAAACATCTTAAATCTAGATAACGAACGCTGTGCAGGGCCAGAAAGTTCTATGTTGCACTGTATTGTTAAAGGCAGATGTGTCACATTCTTTCCGGATCTCGATTTAATATTTGTATGTAGCGTTTAGCTACAACACCTACTTATACAAAGTACATTTTTCCCTTCATCTATTAAAAATTCCTTTTGTAAAAATTTCCACACACGAAATAACCGACGCAAGTATCCGACACAATATATATTTCAGACACTTTGGTATGGATGACGCAAATTTTTGTCCCAAACGAGGATCAAAAATAAACAGTGTACAGTAGCCGTTGGCGAAGTGACCACTTATACCATTACGCTACGTAAAATTATGAATACTTCTATTTCATTCTAATCAACTATCCACCATGTAATACTAGTTACATGGTGGATAGTTGATTAGAATGAAATAGAAGTATTCATAATTTTGAATTTGATATAATGAGAGAGCACCTCTCAAAAACTGGCAACATTTTTTTTAGCAAAACAGAACCGAATTGGACTTGCGCTGCGCTCGTTATTCAGACGTTCATGATATTATATCTCTGTGTCCAGTTCAATGTGGTATTTGACATATTCAAAGTTTGTAGAAGAAGAAGGAGAAGCGTCATTTGCTAAATTTTATATACAACATCTGTAACAATAAAATTTAACATAAATAGGGCTCACATTAATTTACCACTTGTTTATAAATTAATATGATAAAATACTTACTTTATCCCTTTCATACAGGAAATAATATTTTATTACATTATAGATATTTAAGCAAACTGTAGCCTCAAGCTTATTGGCGTAATAAGCTACATAAATTTTACGTAAAAGGTAAGCTAGGGTAGTAAGGTAAGCCGCTGAGGGCTCATGTGAGATTGTAACTTGAAATTATAAATTCTGGTTTATGCCACGCTCGCCGGCTTGGTGTAACGTTAAAAAATTAAAATGAACGCACGAACGCGTATAAAAATCAATACCTTGGTTCACCTTAAGGATAAAAAGAGTTAGCTCGTATATTCAGCAACGGATTTCTACAAGATGAAAAGACATCACAATAATTACTATTGACTGTGTCAAATGTGCTTCGCCCTTTTATTTAAAATGAAAACTTATTTGTTATAAGTTATTAGACGAATAGCACACAACACTAAATATAACCATTACTTAAGCTTATACAAATAGAACTTTTGTCGTTTATTTTCTTTGCGCAAATTTATGAAACCTTAGATTTTACTTATGAGGTAGAAGCTAAAAAGTTTGAGAAACAAAGCCTGAAAAAATAGTTTATTAGAATCATAATCTGTAAAAATAGAAAAATAATATTTTAGTGTAGAAATTATTATAAAAGGTAATGTGTTAGGAGCCTGGAAACTTGTTTATTTATTTGTGTTTATACTTAATTAATATTTAATGGTAGGGGTAAACTCTTTCGCTGAGTTCGCCTGAAAAAATCTATCGCTGTAATTTGTTATTCTAATAGATTTTTACTTAAATTCAGTAGTTTGGAAGTATCATAGTAATTCGATTTAAGGACGATGTTTTCATACAAATTACTAGGAAAGGAAATAAAATACAACATCAAATCTCTGAGTATCGAACGGCATTGAACATAAACAAATATTTCGCCTATTATAGGGTATTTGATGTGCTTAATTGGTCTAGCAAAAGAGAACAGAAGTTAAATCCAAAAAAAATTATGTGACATTTACGTTCCTTTTTTTTGACATAAAGTGACGAGAGGAGCATATCGTGCACCTGATGTTAAGAGTGACGAATGCCGATCAAAACAAGTGCTGCGCTCGTCATCCAAAGACTTAAGATATTCTATCTCCAGGCCTAATAATTACCCTGGCATCATTGCCCTTCAAACCAGAACATAGTAATGCTGACACTACTGTTTGGCGGCAGAAGGTAGTGGAGTGCAGGGGTATCGCCTTAGTCGGACGCGGCAAAAGTATTACCATTTAGTAAAAAATAAATTTGTTGATGCTTTAATTTTATTTTCATGTTGCGCAAGCAATATAAGATATTTTAATATATTTTACTGAAACTAGTAATGAAAATAGACTGTTATTATTGTTTTTACTATAAATATCATTAGTACTCCAAAAATAACATTTAAAGAACAGAAATAGTCTAGAAAATTAAATGAAGAATGTCATAATTAACAAGGTAATTAAATAAACATATATGATACAATAATTGACACACAGAATTGATGAGAATGGATACATATTCAATTCATACCTAATTTCAATGGTTACTTGACATCCTCTTATCCTGTAAGAGACCCACAAAATGACGTGCCCGATCTCATCAATAGTTTATGGCATGGAAGAAAATAACGACAAGGTTAACACTGTTGTTACGGTTGAATCGAATCAAAGGTCGGTTGGTTTTTTTTGTTGTTAAGATAGCCAAATGTCAAAAAAGTTGTCTCTTAAAATTGTATTAATATTTAACTAGTTGTTCTTTTTTCAGAAAGTACTCATACCTTGTAAATTTTCGTATAAAACTATTTCTGAATGAGTATATAGTCACTTGGTTTCATAAGAAAATATTAATTTTTTATTTTTCTTCTATTTTATATCAAGTATCGATTTTCTCTTTGGTATTCTAAAGAATATTGACTTACATTAAGAAAATGAATATTATTGGAAGTCGTACTGCCTATAAACTACTAATAGGTACAAAGGTTGACTTAATTCCAGTTGCATCATCAGTCAACCTTTATGTGGTACCGATAGGATTAAGTAGGTGAAAACTGGAGGTAATAATAGAAAACAATTAATTTATATACAATTTACATAATTACTTGTGCCTCTCAGAATCATTAACAACAAAAATCGTTTAAGAAAAACAACCAGAATGAACGGAAACTATTTGCAAGAAAACGAATCACTACATTCAACGCATTTCAACGCAAGAAAAACTTTTCACTGCCCGGCAGTTTTGCCGCTCAGTTGCTGTTACTCTCCTCCTACAGTATAGCGGAAGCGGAATAGAAAATATTATTTTTGTTTAATAAAACATTACAAGGTAGGTTGCACGTTCCCATATCTGTACGTCAACTTCGGTTCAAAACTTGTTATATATTAGTTGTCGGGTGTATGTTGCAGAACCCTCGTACTTTCTGAAAAAGAAGATTTTTTTAAGAATTTAAAATCAAAACAAAACGCTTTAAAGTCCCTTACTTAGTTTTATTAGCATAACGAGTATTATTCACTTAAATTCAAGAAGTCATTAAATTTATTATCTATTAATCTTTCACAAAGACAAATGTTGTATAGAGTAGACTTAATTCTGAAGTGTGCTTTGCACATCTAAAGTCATTTCGACTTTTAGAGAACAATCTAGGTAAACCTTATCAAAATTTTTGTTTCCTCAATTCAACATTAGGTTTTTTTTTGAAAGCTCATAAGTCATCAAATTGTTTAGGGTAAGATTGTTACGCAGTGGCGAGGTTTAGAGAAATAACTACGCATTTCAATACGGCGTAAGAATACGAAATCTCTTACCCGAATGTCTATTTTACGGCTTATTGTTATCACTTGCAAGAATTACCATCCTTTTTCATCGGTAAAGTTAGTGTCTTTAAGTGTCTTCTTTAACTACCCCACCTGGTCCTCTTCTTTAACTGTCCCACCTGGTACCACTGCATTGCAAGCTATTTTGCTATGAAGCAGTAGTGTGTATGCAGTATTACGTAAAGATGAGACGAGCAAGTCTTGCACCTGATGGTAAGCTTCACGTCTGCCGATAACAACACAGTATCACAAAGAGCGGACTTTGCTATGTGCTGCGCTCGTCATACAGAGATACAAGATGGTCTATCTCGTTGCCCTGTAACTACGCTGGCATCGTTACCCTTCAAACTGGAAAACAGTAGTGCTTACACTACTGCTTCGCGGCAGAATATCTGACAGTGCTATCGTATCGCCCCAGTCCGACACTGGAATAGTTCTAACACTTATAACGTTTACATCGTTTTTGGATTTCGAAATGAACCGTCAGCTTATCAAATTTCTATTAGAGATCGTCATCAAAAGTGGCACTAAATTATTAACTCGTTTGCTCTAAATTTAAGATTGTAGTATACGTTTTATTCCATTTAAATGCTTTCAGTTAAACTAGTTGTTTATAATAAACATACATGTCTATGAAATCACCAATCATCAATAGGAGGATTTTCACTTACTTTTAAATGATTGTGGTAGTTTACATTTATTTGTTATACGTAAATTATTATTTATGACACGCTCTGTTAAAACCTTAATATATAAATCACATCATGTTAGAAAAATGACTGTGTAAACTTCGATTCTCAGAAAGAATATTTAACGAAGAGCAAGTTAGTCAATTTTCTAAAACTCTTCATCGAAAATCGCTTGACATAAACCTCTCATCTAATTTGTTATTATAAAGGCAAATGAAGACTGATACGTAACTATTTCGCTTTGCTTTTTATGAGATTTTTAAGCATTTTATACTAATCACATGTTACATTTTACAATCAGCTTGCACTTGTTTATTATCTTTAATCGACAAAAACACAATCTTTAATCTACCTGAACACTTGGTACACTCACCGAATTGTAGTAAGCAAGGAGAAAGCAGTAACTTGCTATGTAAAAAAAGTAATCACATGTATCTGAACTCTTTATAATGCCAACTGTTATTTTTTTATTAAAAATGTTCACTTCAACCGCATTTAATCCTATTTTAAGTCTTCTTTAAATTGTATTACAGACATTTGCTGTTAATGTAAATGTTTATGTCGTAACTCCCTTTAAAAAGCTTTATGTTAAAAAACACCATTATTTTTATTTAATAAACATAAAACACAACAACAGCGGACGACGTATTATGTAAAAATTTTAACAAGATATGCGTATAACTAAATTTGTAAATTAATATTTTAAAGTTATAAAATATAATTTAAGCATTTTGTAGAAACTTACATATTTTTATCATTTAAAATGTCATATACACGATGTACGTTTACGTGTAAATTAATATGAAACTAAAGACGGTTATGTGGAGCTTTTACAGCAGCTGTAAACATAGGAATTATGATAATTGTATACAAATAGATTTTGTTGAAAAGGTTTACTTAAATAAAATAAATAATAAACTAACCTTAAGTCGTATTACTTGGCTGTTACTTTTAAAATGTTGTATGTTCGTTATTTCAAATTTGTTTTGCTGTCTTTTTTGTTAGTTTAAGGCAACGAGATTTGTAGATAGGCAGACAGTTTTGCAAATAAAGCAACTGAAACTCCAAAGCGAATGCAATCCAACAATTCTATTCAATCAACTGTTCTATTTGTTAGAGTGTTACGTAACGACATCTGTGTTATAAAATCACCTCCTTTTGATAAAATAGTTTTCTAAATAATTCAAAATATTTTTATCGATATAAGTGGTTCGTATTTATCTCTGTGTAGGCAAAAGGATAACATCTTACAGCAGTCATGGTCAGGGCGAAGTGTGGTGTACATTAGTCATTGCCATTGAGGATGAAAATATAGGCCTTCACTTACTACTGCTGTTTTATGTTAAAAAAGTTGGTTTTGTACAAAAGTTGTGGAAAAAAAAAACAGGTGTTTTTGTGAGTATTCTATGTAAAGTATCAAAATAATTGTTGGCTAGTAGTAGTTTTTTAATCGTTCACTTGCCATCATAACGGCAACTCAGAAGCCTGACTCTGAATTTCGTTAAATGGAGAATTCTAAAATATAATATATATTTAAATACCTATTTTTTGTGAGAACTGAAATCTGAATACGACAAAAAGAGACTACAAAGTGAATCCGTATTTAATTGAAAATTCAACATTTTATTTTTGTTTCAAAACATGATAGTTTTACATTAATACGAACAGACTGATTTAATGTTTACCTAAATCAGACCAATGGTTTCGTCCAGAGTTACAATCAAACATTTATATACAAATAGACTACTATATTTATTATTCGTCTTTCACCGCCTCGTAGGCAGTTAAAATAATGTGTTATTTTGTGTAGGCATCTTTAGAAAATACCATGTAACCCTTTTGTGAAAGTTTTATGTGACATAACGGTATAATATTACAACCTCATGGCTTGCGAATTAATTTTATTTGTAAAATTTTATTTGAATTTCTTTTCAATAACAAAGTTGTGCCCCCGAGACAAGAAAGTCGTGTGCAATGGTACGCAGCACATTTTCCCAAACTAAATAATTTAAAATAACATTTATTGGTTAATCTTTTTACAGTTTTGATTACATTAGAACCGAATCTTATCACCAGCGTCAGAACTTATAAAGTTTGTGCTATTAAAATAATGATACTTTAGTGTAAGTTTTTATGTGTAAGGTATTTTAATCTTGAATTGAACTGTAAGCTTTTTTTTTGTTTCATGACTCCGATCGCTTAATCTTTAAACAAAAGCGAAACAACTCTTTGTTCTGCAGATATACATACACAAAACAATTTTAAAGCTAAACCTGTTCTTTGTAATAACTATTTAAAGTACGAATTGCGTAGAAATTAATAAAGATTTTTGTAAACATATCTGAATTGTCATAAGTAATTTCATAAGATTGAAAAATATTCAGACCAATTAAATACTTATAGACTTTATTGAAGTCGAATAATAAAAATTAAAAAAGGCATAAAATTAGTATAAGAAATAAAAAATAACAGTGCATTAATTTTGAAGTGGAAGAACTCTTGTAAATTCTGACTGACATTCTTTGTTCCGGTTTGAAAGGCAATGGTGCCAGTGTAATTGACCATTCTATATCTAGGTGACGAGTGCAACACAGACCCAAGCACGCTCTATGTGGTAGTGTGTTGTTATGGGCAAGCGTGACGCTTAGCATCAGGCGCATTTGCTCGTCTCGTCACAATATTTCGTAAAAAACGTAGTTGGTATTCAAGCAGTGAAACCAAAAAACTCCAAAAGTGGTTTGAGTTAAAAAAAATGGTAGTGTTTGGAGTGGTAACCTCTATATTTCATAGAAAACAAAATAATAAACATCATTTGTAAATTTTCGGAGCAATTTTTCATATACAATAAACTACAATGAATAAAGAATAATCTGTGACCCCGCATTGTAAGAGGCAAGTGACACTTACCACT
>DWHR010000182.1:0-10558 GCA_018248075.1 Eurytides protesilaus protesilaus
GTAAAGTGTTTGAAACGTCGGGAAGTAAATAATTTGAAATAAACGCGATAAAATCCGTAAATAGTTTTATTTTATAAGGTATCTTAAACCTTATTGCACGTATAGGTCTGCAAAACATGTTAATAATTTCCAACTCAATTTCACTTTTCACATATTGTATATTATAAATGTACTTACATAAAAAAATTGTAATGAACATATACCAATACATTGTTTTTTAATACTACCATAATTATTATTACAATAAAATTATGCTTATATATATATTAAAACGCTTGCGAATTCTAAGTATACATTATGTGTCCATTTACTGTATTATACGGTGTAGATTTTATAGTTACAGATTTGTATATAAAGTTATAAGTGAATAAAATTTAATCAAAAAGCTTTGAATTGAATAAGATAGTAATAAAACTATGACAAATAAATAGTTGTTGTTAACGTTTAGAGTGTTTCTTTTTTCCATACTGCAAGTTATATTATGTTGTTAGGACGTTTTGTCCTATATAAATCTTACACAAATAAACGCCTAGATCCGAAACAATCATAATACATTATTAGATCATTATCATTGGTGAAAGATAATAACAAGTGGAAGGAACTTCATCGGCAAGAGCCCAGCTCTTAATTTTATGAATGAAATAGATTATACAAATTCTTGTGCCGAGTGAAAATAGAACCAAAGACAAGCAACACCTAAGGTTGTAAAAACACCTACAGACAACTATGTCAGAAGACAGAATTTCTATGAAATATGCTTTTTTACAAAAGCGAAATAGCGAAATCACCCTGTTCGTCAGTCTCATAAAGCCTGATTCTGATAATAGAGAAATGTTTTTCGAAAAGATTTCACGGAACGCCATCGAATGAGCAACCAATCGAATGGAATCGAAAAGCCTCTTAAATCATGCGCTTCGTACATAAAGTAAAAAGTGAAATGTTTTCAAAATGGATAATATTTTATATTTTTATATTTTATATATCCATATTAAAATGTTATCTGGCTACAGACTTACAATTTCTTAAATATTGTTAACCCTAATGGGAAGTTGTATCCAACATACCATTAGATTAACTAAGAGAAAAAATTCTATTTTGATGAAAGTTTTAGCAAATTGGCAAGCAAATTCCTGCATCATTCTAATTTCAGTATGAATTGTCTAACATGATAGTTATAATAAAAGTTTTAACATTAAAATTAGAATTATGAATAGTAAAAAAGCTTGCTCCGATGCCGACAGTTGTTTAGTAGTTGCGGGGATTCTTTTGCAAAAGTTTTACAACAAAGTACTACACATACTTTTTAAGTGGTTGGACCCTTGCAGAGTCCGCTGGGGTGGTTTTTATTGGAAGGGCAATGTTGCTGTCGTAATTACTGGGCAAAGAGTTATAATATCCTTAATCTCTTGATATCGAGCGCAGCCCCGAGCCTAGCAGGTTCTGGGTGGCACATTACTAGGCAGAGGTGTTGCTTTTCATCAAGCTCACAACGTGCTCATCTATCAATTTATTACTTTTAAAAACGTATTTTAATACTACCAGTTATTCTAATGCATTTTAATGTGTAACCATACAACTATATTAAGATGCGAACAGTAATATTTTCGAACATGTATAGAGTTTTACCTGGGTGAAAAACCCAACGCAAAGCCGTTCATAATTATGAGATAAAATTAACGATGTTAGTAAAAGCTGTGAATAAGCGAAACCTTACCTTCTGATGCTATAGTGAAAAAGTAATGCCCGTGAAAAGAAAACTCTTCTGCCTATATTAGAAATTTATACAAGGAACTATAGTCGGATCCCGTCGTTGACTCAATTATGCATTGAATCCCGCTCACCTCTGGAAACAAAGGCTATGTTGTTAGTCGGGAATGATGCTCGAAGGAATAACGTATTTTAATTGGATTTAGTCGTTACGAAGATTGTATCATTATCGAAAATCGATACAAAAACTAGTAAATTATTAAGTCAACTAAAAATTAACAAGTACCATTTAAAAAAAAGTATTTCTCCTGGAATCTTAACTCTATCTATTTTGAAACAAAATCCTTGGTATAAGTAATAACGAAATGGATTTATTTAATTGTCTTTATTTTTCAAGAAGAGACATAGGAATGTTGGGGTTTATAAATTTGAGATTCTGGGAAAAGTTATAAAAATTGGTAAAATATGTTTTATTTTTTTATTTTTTTTTATTATTTAATACTTAAAGTGAAGAGACGAACAAGCACGCCTGATGATAAACGGCACGCCAGCCCATAACGAAACAGTTGCCACACAAAACCTGCTTGGGCCGTCGCTGCGTTTGACACCCAGAGATTTAGATGTTATATTTTTATGCCAAATCATTACACTAGAATCATTGCTCTTCAACCCGATACAGTAGTACTTACACATTACTGCTTGTGGGTTGAATAACTCACAATACGGTGACTCTACAAAAGAGTGCTACCACTTTGCAAGTATAGTCATTTCAAAATACAACTGAGTAAAGACGCGATCGAAATGGAGTTCATTACAAGTTCTTTCAAACAGAACTGGAAAAAAAATGATTATTTGTTTTGTATAAAGTATAGTGTAATAAGTCGGGTCGTAGAAACCGTTGATTGGCCTCTTCTTTATTTTATTTTTAATTTTGGCTACATAGTTTATTTTAGTTAGTCTTTTAAATGTTGACTACATAGTTTTCTCATCTCATTAAGATACAAAAGCTTCTCTTTGATACGTCGGTATATTACTCATTACAGTTTATTATCCTCCCTTGTACGCGTTTGCTAAGGTTAACTATTATCGGCTATATAAAGTTGCTAAGTTAGTTTGGATTCGTTCTTGACAGGACAACGACGGAAGAAGGAAAATGATACGCCGAGACACTTGGAAAAATTGACTTTTTTATTTATAAGCATTTGTTTTATTAGAACATTTTTTAAGTATAATGCGATTAATATGCCTGTAGCAATGAAATAAACATCAGGAATTAAAAATTAAATTGAAACGAGATGAAGTCCAATAAATTTGTTTAACTTAATAATGTATAAAATTCACGTAAACACAAGAATTATTAATTTGTAATGTTAACAATACAGTTTTCGTAACTTCACAGTGCAAACTAATAAATTTTAATTTAACCGTTGAACAGACGTTCCGTCAAATGATCACTCTAAGAATTCTCCAAGGGGCTCTGAACTATTTTCTTGTTAGCTGTCGCTCCGTTGGGTTTTAATGGATGAAGAGTAATGTCCAGCCGCTCGAAGTTTGCCATTAGTGAGTAGTGCATAACAAATGTCGAATGGTGACGTCACAACATTGTTTTTTAACCAATATTGTGTATTTGACACTTGCTGTTCTCTATGACGTCACGGCATTGTTTTTTGGCCAGTCGATTTTTCTTGAATGAATTCTGAATAACAAACAGTTTGCTCATGTTTGAGACCGGCCTGAGTGCGTTAAAATGGCAAGTTTAAAATTTGTTGTAACTTGTTTAATAGTTTTTTTAGATAAATAAGTAACAAGAAAAAATGTCGCGTGCCAAATGATAGGCGACACTCTTACCCATGTTATGGACTACATGAAGTCAAAACTGCTTGTGCCTGCCCTGCGCTCATCACTCATTGACCAAGACATAGATTAATTTTGCCTTCCCGTCTTTATACTCTTCTGTCCAAACACAGACCGCGATGTCACTCTTCAAAGAAGAGCACAGCAATGCTCGTACACTAGTGCTTTGCGATGAAATGTATGGTGAGTGAGGCAAAGCTGTGGTGGCATCACCACAGGCGGACCCTGCAATTGAGTCTGTACTAGACCATAAACAAAATAAAATAATTGTAGATTTTTAGACATTCTCTTATTTATTCATTTTTATTTATTAGATAAAGTAAAAAAAAAAATTAAGATATTCTATCTGTATTCCCAGTAATCACGCTGGTATCATTGCCCTTTAAACCAGAAGACTACAGTGCTCACTGTTTGTCAGTCAAATTCATAAATCATTTCTCTAAGTGGTAGAACTCTTGAAGAGTCCAACTGGGGCGGTACCACTACATTGCCAGATGTTCTGCCGCCAAGCTACTGCTTGTAGTTGAGTAGTATGTAAGCACAACTGTATTCCGATTTGAAGGGAAATGTTGTCAGTGAAATTACAGGGCATAGAGATACGCCATCTCAAATCTCTGGGTGACGAGCGCAGCATAGAGTCAAGCACGCTCAGTGTGGTACTGTGTTGTTATGTGCAGGCGTGACACTTACCATCAGGCGCACGACTTGCTCGCCGCGTCAGTTTATCCCGTAAAAAAGTCATTTATATAAACAGACAGCTAAATACTGCATGTCACTATGCCATTATGCTATGGGCAATCTTGTCGCTATCATCAGGCATTCGACTTTTTCGGGTTGTCACTTAATTTTATCTAAAAATCCCTGTAGCCTAAAGAATTGATAAAGAATAATAAACCTCTATCCTCATTTTACACATCAGGTAAAACAAATCAAGGCTGATGACCCAATTTCTAAATATCCTTGAAGGTGTTAAGATTCTAATTCCACTTCACAGAAATCGCTTCTTTTTTCTCGCAGAGAGAAATCATTTTGAAAGAAAGATTTTGTCATGTTCTTGGAAAAAGAGAAAGAATAATATAATATTTGAAATGATTTGAAGAAGAAAGAACATTATTATATTTGTTTTATAAAATAATGAGAATTTGGAGAAAAAATTGTAAGCTTTAGTCGATCATATACAATTGTTTTTGGGGTACAACTATAATATTTGTTCGTAATTTTTTCTATTTAATCTATCCTAGCAAATGTTAAGTGATTGTGATAACAGATTGAACTGTAAAAGCACTTTAGTTAACGTTTTTTTTTTTTTAAGGTTAAGTGACGAGACGAAGGAAGTTGCGCCCCTGATGGGAAGCGACTTGTCTATCTATAACAACAAAGTGTTGTCTCAAACTTTTTAACCTATAACTCAATCGTGAAATTTAATAGGTAAAAACACATTGGAGTGTTTAGAAAATACCTGTTCCATAATATTTTCTTTTATAGAAATTTTATCCGAATACCGAAACCGATTTCTTCTATCGAAATTATAAAATAAAACTATTTTCGTATTTAATCGCGATTATTTTAGATTAAACTTTCCGACTTTTCCAACACTTTACAGCGTTTATGGACATGGGACGGACTAAAGATTGTAGATGTCCCACTGTCTATGTTAATCCCGACTACCTTTATTTTAATAATTATTAATTTATATTAATTTTGGTTGGATCTACGCAGAAGGACCATAGATCCGACCAAACGCGATAAAATCCGTAAATAGTTTTATTCTGTAATACCTGTTCCATTTTATTGTTAAAGACTAATTACAATGTGGAACAACTTTCGTTTCAGTATGTGACTTACAAATAACTAGTGATCACGACCCAACCAGACGATGTCAATGAACTTTTCCCCTTGGGTTTTGCCATTTAGATGTTTAGTTTGCAGAAAGTTGAAGTCGCTACGTTTGACAGGAGTGTTGCTTGTAATTTTGTCACTTTCCCGAAGATGCTTAAAATGTATGAAGGTAATGCAGGACGGGGAGATGACAAAACTTTAATTGCAACGTTCACGTCTCCCAAAACTTTTAGTGCTCTCTCCAAACGGTGCACGGTAGACGAGCGTTCTTAATTTAATGTTGACAGAACATCATTATACGACAAAATATATTGCTTGCACAGCAAGGAAAAAAGAAACTCTAAATTTACCATTTAAACTACAGAGTTTAAAAGGTAAATTTAGAGTTTCTTTTTTATTTATTTAACTTCTCTATAGAAAGCGCTTACATTATCTTAAAACCTTAATACCAATAGAGGGTTTTTTTAACGAGATTAAGTGACAAGACGAGCAAGTCTTGCGTCTGAGTACTGTACCGCGCAGAGCGTACATGGCTCTGTGCTGCGCTCGTCACCCTGAGATGTTGATGGTCCATCTCTTTGCCTTGTAATTTCATTGGCAACATTGCCCTTTAAACCGGAACACAGTAGTGCTTACACACTACTGCTTGGCGGCAGAATGTGTGACAATGCAGTGGTACCGCCTCAATCGGACTCTTCAAGAGTCCTACCACTTAGAAATAGATATAATACTAAATAAGATATGCGGATACAAGATTATTAACATCTACGATTGCGGTTACGATTCGGACATTTAAAGCAATCTTACTTTTAAAGCAATCGTAACCCAATTAAGGAAAAACAACACAAAGGCCTTCTTCCGCTCGAGATTCGAGCCCTAACCCCTTGACTTGAATAGCGTGAGCGAGAATAGCGTATTACCACTTAGCCACGGAGGAAGTTAATTTGATCAATATGGGGACGTAACTTTAATGTAAAACGAAACATTATAGCAGTATTATGATTTAATTCATTGAACCTTATTTTCCTTAAGTAATACAAAAACGAGGCAGACTTCGTAGTTTCAATTTTAATAAAAAAACTTTACTGCTTATGTTATTACTTTGTGGTTTACTCTAAGCGAGCTGTGTGTTGTGTTTCAGCTTGGAATTTTTGTACGCAAACTTATAATTTTATTGAAAGTTGTAAGACTTAAATTTTAAATAAATTTAGATAAGTGTAATATAGATACAATAGATAAGCGTTAATACTATAACAAATCAGTATTTTTTACATAAGACAGGAGTCATCAGATGGTAATTAGTTATTTGTTTTTATAAATGTTTGTTTGTTTTCTCAGTTTTAAGCTGAATTGAATTGAAATAAAACTAATTGCGGATTTAATCGCTTTATAATTTGGATTGATACAACTCAAAGTTTTTAATCTTTACAGCGGGACGGACGGAGCAGTCGTAAAAACACGATAAAATCAGTAAATAATTGCCTTTTATAATTCGTATTCGCATTCGCGTAAATAATGTAAATTATTATGCATTGAATTAAATCGCCTGCTAACCAGGCTTCCGATCGTTCGTTTTGATTTTAATAGCGAAAGACAAGTTCACATTCCTTGACTTTCACCTACCAAAACCGAACCACCTACCAAAATATTCTCAGTGTAAAACAAGACCACTACTATTTCAAGTAATGCTGGCGTTGATTTTTTCCATATTTGTTTCATTATTTCATCCGAGTCTTTCATTTACTCTATCCACTTGGATACAATAAAACAGTGGAGTCATAAAAGAGACGCAGTTTTCTTCATTAGCTTAAAATCATATGTTGGCATGATTAATTGAATTTGCTTTTCGACTTATTAACTTTTAACTTTTGTCTGTATTGAATGCGGAAAATACCCTTTGGTACTAAAAGATCATTCATTGAAGTGGTAAGATTCTTGCAGAGTCCCACTGGGGCGGTACCACTGCATTGGCAATTATTCTGCCGCCAAGCAGTAGTATGTATGCGCTACGATGTTCCGATTTGAAGGCAACGATGACAGCGTAATTATAGGATAAAGAGATAGACCACCTTATATATCTCGGTGCCGAGCGGAACATAGAACTAAGCATGCTCTGTGTAGTACTGTGTTGTTATGGGTAGGCGTATCACTTACCATCAGGCGCACGACTAGCTTGGTAGTCAAGAAGTTGGCCTCCTTTCGACGTTTCTGGAATAAGGTCATGCCCTATTGCACGTATCTGTTGCGTGTCCATTCAAACCTTTTCAGTCTTCGGTTAATGATGAGGGTCGCTCATTCATTAGGCGACCTTAACTCGCTCTATGGGAGAGCTCGCTAATGATTTGCGCTTTTCTCTACGAACGCCAAGTACTGTTAATACTTTGCATCATCTCCATTAGAAGCGAATGAAGCGAAGCGAAAAATTATGAAGAACAATGCAACTTGCTATTCAGGACATAAATATTTACATTGATATTCTTGTAAATATTTATATTTAAGCCATAATACGTTCATGAGTAGGGGATAATTTTGCATGCATATGCATCTGATAACGTTAAAATTGGGAGTCAAATTAAAATGGGTTATAAATGTTTAAATGTGTACTGGCGGCCTAAATATAAATTGCATATGGTGATTGTCCGACAACGCAACGTCAGTATGTCAATATTTTAAAATACATTAAAATTATTTGATAAATTTTTTGAATTGTTATCCTGCAGCTTAGTAATGAAATTCTGTCTTTTAATTTTTCAAACATCTGCGAATGTTCGGATTAATGGAATCCATTGTAAATAATGAAGCGAAAAATAATGTAAATGAATATTGAATTAAAGGTATTAAATCCGCACGATAAAAGAGAAAAGAAAATTGACATATTTTTCTTTGTTTTATTCCGTATTCCGAAGTTAATTTGTCTGCGAAATTTGTTTACGGAAGATTTTCCGCACGGCTTCAGCTGGGTCGGAAAGAATTAAATTACTTTCTTAATTTTATATAAGCTACGCTTTTGAATATAATCTTTTAAGTCTGTATTTTACAAAGTGCACTGTATCTATTTCACCATTATTATAATGAACAAAGACAAAATCTAACTATATTTTCTGAAGAAACATCATTTACAGATAATCTGTAATAAGAAAGAAAAAGCTGGGACGGTTCCTTTTTTAAGACTGATTTTTCAGATCTTGCCTTCATCTACATATATAAGAAATGTCCTAGTCTACCCCTCTTATTACAAATATGTAATACAACCAGTAGTAATACTTTCAATTTCCATCAAAAAAGCTGACTTTCAAATTTACCAATTTCAATCAATTCATAATTCAAATTAGGCTTCTCTGACTCGGACAGTAGTAGCTTTCTCATAGGCTGAAACTATGCAGTTCTGCTGAAAAAAGCCGGCAATAAACTGTTGGTAATTTAAAATACCGCCACAATGTTTAACAATACAGTATAACTGTTATGCCACATACCGAGTCAATTAACCTAATTCCACACATTTTGATCCAGCAAAATCTTTAGCACACTAATATAATTAAACGTTTTTAATTTCAGTTTTAGAACGCCCAATTGGTAGATCCAAGATTTCTTGTAGAATTTTATTGTACATGCGTTCAATCATAGGCTATTAAAATATTTACTCATAGGTTTATAAATGATTTTTTCACTTAAGACAAAATCGAAATCCCACAAGCTCATTTTTATTTGTAGCAATTACCGTGCGGCAATTATCATTTTTATTATAAAAGTATAAACATTTTGTCGGATAAATCAAACATCCAACCATTTTTATTCAATTTGGCCGACGTCAAAAATGTCGTCCGTCCAAATAATCGCCGCCAGCGAAACGCAAATGGACAGATGCTGAACCGAATATTTTTCATTTGCTTCACTTCAATTTGGATTTATTTTCTCTTATTTAACAAAAAAAAAAAACAAACTCACGTTCGAAATGGTTAAGGATATTAAAAAAAAACATTCTTTATTTTTTAAATTCGCCTTCTTTTTCTGTCTAGTTACTGAAATTCACGAGTGCTCAATTTGAACTTATTTTAACTTTTCCCCGTCGTT
Source organism: Eurytides protesilaus protesilaus (assembly GCA_018248075.1). Lineage (NCBI taxonomy): Eukaryota > Metazoa > Arthropoda > Insecta > Lepidoptera > Papilionidae > Eurytides > Eurytides protesilaus. The sequence goes on from DWHR010000182.1 coordinate 9,472, forward strand.
AATCAAGAAATACAAACATTATATTTCATTTGCTAAAAGTATTTCTTTTAACAATTGCAATATATTAACTACCGGTCACCTTATCAGAAGTTGACTAAAAAAGGCGCTCTTTTAAAGGTTCTATTCATCTCACCTATTCAACGTATAATATAATTTTTAATGTGGCATTTATTATTTGACGACACACGTGTTTCACATTGATAATCAAAATAACGTAAAAATGAGCACTTCCTATCATCTCATTTAGTGTTAATAATAAAACCATTAAAATTTAACCTTAAGGATTCCCCTACAATGTAAAGTTTCACTTTGCAATTTCACCCTCTCCTCTGCTGAAAAAAGCATACTTGAAGATTTCGCCGTAACCCGTAACATACATAAGTACATATTTAGATTGTCTCGATGTCCGAACACCCGATTTTATTATTATATATATTTTTCTTTCTTTTCTTTAACACTTGTTTTATTTCGGGTTTTTGATGATTTTTCTCACATGTCAGTCTTCAATATATTTCTTCTTATATTCAAATGTTTGAACTTAATTATGGTAACAAATTTATGCTTAAGTCAATTTTAATATATTCAACTATTCATATATAAATTTTGATAAAACTACATCTCGTTTTGCTAAAATGCAATATAATTTAAAATTGTTACGCGGAATGTGTCTTCTGTGTACTTATGTACTACTTTTGTAATTGCGAGTATTTATTTACTGAAATCATATATCGAAAGTCGGTTGGTTAATCGAAATCCATCCAAGATATGACGATGAGCTAGCCAGCCCATTGATTATGGCTTACGTAATGGAAACACGGTGTAACCAATCATCCCAATAAATACGAAACAGAAACCAAGGTTAGGGCTGGCACTTATTTTGAACGCTATAAGTATGTATATCGTAAGAAAACAATTTTGTAGTGATTATTTATTTTCTGTACACCGTTGCTCCCAATTTCAGATTGAAAAAATTTTCCTTGATTTGTTGCTATGAGAAACAAACTATATGTTACAATTGTGAATTGATGAAATATTAAAAGAACTGCTATAAACTTCGATGAGAAATTATACATTGACCATATTTACG
>DWHR010000183.1:0-10556 GCA_018248075.1 Eurytides protesilaus protesilaus
GCCTAGTTCTTTTATAAAGCACATGTCAACCATGAAAAGATTTTATCTTAAAAAAATTGTGCATATCTTCCATTGAAATGAAACTTAGGTAAGCAACATGATAAAACTAAAATGCCGCAAAAGCTAATGCGAATAGACTGGCAGATGGTCGTGTAGCATGGTTTTTTTCATATTCCGATTGCATACGAAATGTCAAAGCCATATCACTTATTATTATGGCATAAGTTGAACATCCGATTAGATTTTTGCTAAATTAGTACTTTTGGTTAAAATTAGTACTTTATTACATCACGCACGAGAGGGTACAATTAGTGTTCAAAAATGATCTTCATAATTTTTTAAACCAGTTTAATATTTACTTTTTAGTCACGTGGGGGAATGAAAAGTTTTAACGAGAGGATTTAATTTGTCTCACCCTTGACCTTTATGTGATATTGAAATGTCTAACGTTTGCGATATTATTGCACAAATTGAGGTTATACCACGATCAGAAAATAATATCAATCAGAAAATTTGCCTTTCAGTATATTTCGAATAAGTGTTAAAATTCCCTAGTCTTCGTTAAGTATAACATTAACTACTTCTTAGTTAATTGTTAAAATAAAGTTAATTTACAGATTTTAGTGCAGATTTAAATTGAAATTATGATCACGATTCATACTGGTATAGTTCGCGTTCTAATACCATGGTTAATCCGGGCAACCCTTAAATTTTCAATTATTTACTTCATTCCGAATCATGTTGAATGAGTGTGACATGGAGACTACATACTAACGATATTTATAAAACAGTTGTCTCGTTTCCAATCAGTCTGTCTCTAGCATTCGACGGCATTCCGAGACCCATCAATGTGATGCACCACTTGAATCGAGACTCTACTTCTGCTGCAAGCCGCTGACGCTCTTCTCTGAAGCACCCTATTAAGCAGAAGAAAATGAAAACAACTTTGCATAAAAAGATTTTTCCAACACAATATTCGTATAATACAATTTTGACGCTAATTTATATCGCAGTTCTTATGTTTTGGACTCTTTCATTCCAGTATTAATAAACCTTCCAAGTATCGATTAGTCTTACAATTTATGTATTTAAATAAATTTCGAGAAAAATAAGCAAGTCCCATTAATGTTTATAAGGATTGCTTACAGGAACAGAACTATGGTACCTCATAATGCGTAGTGTATTAATATATACTGTTTTTCAAACAACGAGGGATGCTGTGTTATTATTGACAAGTGACTTACGTATGATCAAGTTGAACCTACTCATTTTATCGCTTTATCTATACAAAATTGGACACAGCTAGAGTTAACTATTAGGTATCTACAATCAGAAGCCATCTTTATTCTTTCTATTTCTCAATAATTTCCTAAACAGTTTATTATATTATGGTAGCTATACCACAGCACAAGTAAAAATGATAACGCCATATAAAAAGAATTGTCACCATACATAGATTATTGTTCTTTGTTAATCAGTTTCTCCTACAATTAGTCTCTCCTATTTTCTTGGCTACAATATAGCTCGTGAGACAAGGAGTGAAATGTTTTATTTTAATAAATAACAACGACTTGATATTTTCTAAGGATTATCGATGTAGTCTGTGGGACAAAGAATGATACAAACTAGTTTTTATCCTGAAAAAAATGATAAAGAATAAAAAATGTACACAAAAAGTGAACTATGTGAGCGAAGTCTCGGGCAAGGCGTAGTAGCACATAAAACGGCTTTGATGAGCACAAGTTTCGACGGATACGGATCCATTAGCACCAAAGCCGGCATCAATCACGCCGTTCAAACATTGGACCCATTATATTGGACAAACATGCGAAGTCCGCCGGCTTCTGGGCTTAAAGTTGAAATGTTTACGTACTTGTTGATCTTCTAGAAAATTATCTTATTGAACACAAAAGGTTCATTAGCTTAATTCTCTAACATTTGAGTTATGGTAGATATTTGCTTAATAATATTATTTTACCCTTAGAACGACTGAAAAAGAAATTTCTCAGAAATAAAATTTCAAAGCTAATTTATAATAAAACGTTTTAACTAATAATAGTCCCGTAATCGTCCTTACGATGTCAGACCATCGCGTGGCTTATCAGCCTCTAGATCTACTTCCATCTAGTGAATCCGCTTCAACCAGTTTATCAAAGTACTACCGCCCTCACACAAGCTAAAGACAGAGTGGCGTGAAAGCAGTTCGTCAGCTCTCTTACCACGGCTTCCAGAACGGCAAGACTTTCAATATATAAATATAGATAATAATATTCATATATATAAATAATAGAATTAAGCTCATTGTTTTATTTACTTACTTGTTATTCATATATTCGCTTATTATAGACTATGTGCTGCTTTGTAATCTTTGACCAAACAATTAAAACCTAATACTAATCTGATAAGAAACTTGGAAGTCCTTAAAAATAATGATAGCATTAAAATATGATCTAATAACTAACGGATAACTATATTCCAAACCGATAGCTCACGAACTAATATGTAAATATAACGGTTCAAAAGTGCTTGTAAAGGCCTATTTGTATGAATATATTTGATTTAATTTAATAATTAAGTTAACACATCAGTAATATTGACAAATTGAAATGCCTACCAGTTTCCCTTTTGCTCTTCAGGTGCATTTAGACATTGTTCAAATATCACACAGTCAAAGTAACATTAATTTACAACACTCAAAGATATCTTACAGGTGATGATACGTCGTTTCGCCTTATAGTAAGCGCCTGCCCATAGCAACACAGTACCCTACAGAGTGTGTTTGGCCCTATGCTGCGCTCCTCACCCAAAGATATATAATGGTATATCTCTTTACTCTGTTATTACTCTGGCATGATCCATCCATCCATCAAACCAGAACACAGCAGTGCTTACACACTACTGATTGTTTGCAAAATATCTGGAAATGCAGTGGTACTACCTCAGCTGGACTCTGCAAGAGTCCTACCACTTATACCAACTATCATATATAGGGTGAATATAAACACGAAATGATTAAATATAGTGATTAAACAAAGGAGTTGGTAAACGTATAGAATATTCGTTCTTTACTCCAAATACAATAAATTCTTTACTACAAATACAAAAAAAAGGATAAAATTAGAAATATTGTTTTTTATATTTCTTACTTTAAAACTTAGGAATGTATTTAGAAAAATTTATATCGATATATAGGTGCACCTTCTTAATCTTAATAACTTACATACATATATACTAAAAACTGGAGTACTTCATGGAGTATTTTTTATAATAAAGGTTGTTCTCTAGTTTAATATATCGCAAGCATTAAATTTAATATTGTTAGATTTCATCATAAACTGATCAACGCAAGGCAATTAAAACTTTTGAAAGAACAATCAAAATATTGTAGGAGTGATAAAATTTTCTATATACGTAGTTTCTACCGTATCTTTTTTCCCTATCCGTAATTGTTTTCTCACTACTCCATTTATTTTATCCAGTTATATTAATGTTATCGTCGTAATTACTGGGCGCAGAAATACATCATGTTGTATTTCTATCATATATATGATGAGCGCAGCGCAGAGCAATTATGAACTCATGTAATTTACTAAATTCTGTGTAGCACTGTGTTGTTATGAGCCAATGACACACTTGCCCACAAAGCGATACCTTACCATAAGGCGCACGACTTGATCATTTTATTATTTAGCTGACTAAAATATTACTGGCTATAATATTTTCCCGTGAGGAAATCAAACCTATGATTCAAAATCTACATAACAACTTCACTGTCCAAGTTGTTAACCAAAAATACGTTGAAAGTTAATATTTGATGTGGAAGCGATTGGCTTCAAACAGAATTCTTTTTGCCAAAAATGTTTAATACCAGAATCAAAACCTAAAAGACAAAATCGGAATGCAGGAGGAAATTACTTATGAACACGCTTGGCTTTATGTGAACCCAGTCAAAGTGAAATCGAAATTCGAATAGAAATGGAAATCCTTTGATGTGTGAAAAATAAAGCGTAAAGGAAATATGGAGCATTGGATTGGGTGGCTATTTTACATTAATAATAAAAATCGCTTTATTTGTTCTGACTTAATTTTAATCTTAAAAAACATATAATTAACTTTTGATAGTAGTTCATAAGGAAAATGCTCTGCATTTTAGGTGAAACGACTTTTATATTTTTTTCGAGATTATGTTATGATAAAAGTGAGTACTGCAGTTTGAAGGACAACGCTGCCAGCATAATAACTATGCATAAACTACTGTACATAGACTATATTAAATCTCGAGTGACCGGCGGAGCAGAGAGTTAAGAAGTCTTGAGCCCGCGTAGTTTAAGAGACCGTGATGTACTATATTGTTATGGGCAAGTTTTTGAGTTTCATTCGGAATACGCTTTACTCGTCTCCTAAAAAAACTGTTCAAAATTTATTCGCATATGCAAAAATTAATCAGTGTAAATATTAATGCGAATACGTATGTAGCTCAGATTAAGTAATGTGAGAGTGGTAAGGGCTGATTGAATCAATATGCGTTATTTAAAAAATGAGAACACTAAGTACGTGGTTACTCTAATTTCGAGGAGCATAAAATAAACAAAAATAAGAAAATTTTCTTCGGTAAATGATTTTGAACAAATAGGCACTCTCAGAAAGTCGTACTTAAAAACGATCTAATTATCGAAGATAGAAGTGAAGTCGATATACTCAAGAAGCAAAATGTAATAACTCTATTATCAGATTATTATCGTCACTTCTAGCACGTGTTTCAAGTGAATAGTTTCATTAAGGTAAATTTAGGAAGCGAGGATTAAATTTAATATAAGCATGGAAGACGTATTGGTTCACTTGGTTACCACACTTGACTGGCCCGTTGGTGTAGTGGTTATTGGTCATGACTGCAACGCCGAATGACGTGGGTTCGATTCCCACCCAGAACAAAATATTTCTGCGATTAGCAGAGATATTTGTTCTGTATCTGGGTGTTTATTTATATATATAAGTATGCATTTAAGAATATATATATATATGTATATCAATTATCTGGTCACCATAGTACAGGCTGTGCCTAGTTTGGGATCAGATGGCCGTGTGTGAGATATTTCCTTATTATTGTTTTATTACTAACTCTTATTACCCTACTGTTTATTTATTTATTCTTTATTATAAACACCTTACAAGGGATTACAAAGAGCGGACTTAATGTATGTTGGCAATCTCCCAGTCAACCCGGGGTGTGGTAAAAATGTTGATAGGTGTAATGTAAAGAAATAATAAATAACTTTCATAAAACAGTAATATAAATACACACATATATATATGTGGGTAACAATAACATCCTTCAATCAACTTCACAAAGATGAACTTAAATAATAATCTCGGAGCATGCGCTTAAACGAGGCCCTGTTCGTAACCCTATGGATACTACTGTTTAACATGGGAGAAAAAAATTGTACATGATCAACGACTAACACTACTGAAATTAGGTGTACTTTGACTCTTTGAATTTACGTCTGTGGAAACTCCGCGACTCAGTGGTTATAGTATCTGGTACAGGAGGCCATTTGCTAAACTATTATTAAAGAAAGAACCTCCTCAAAACAGGCTATATAAAAGGAGGGTACAATGCTTTTTAATGATTAAAATACATCAATTTTTATATTACAAAATAATTCCGCGCCACATGGTGTATTCATATGCTTTTTAAATATCATTCAGGTTCTTTTTAAATAGTTTTGAGATACGCTTAGCGAGACGAATCCGCGGTGGATAAAAAATCGCTTTGAATTTAGAGAAAAGGTAACATTACTTGGTCAGATCAGACCAGATCATATCTGGGGTAGTTAGCGAAAAACGAAAAGAAAATAGTAAAAGGTAAAAAGCTCACCACGTACCGTTTTTGGTACTTATAAGGTTTTAATTTTTAAAAGAATATAATAAAGAAAATAATAAGAATAAAAAGACAATATTATAAGGGATTTGCTTGATTTCCCTAATCATATTTATTTTTCAACACTTCGCGCAATAGACTGTTTGAAGAAGTCTATGCCTTCTCGTGTATGACTAATGAAAACAAATTCCCTTTTCATTGTTATAAGGACGTTCTTTGTTTGTATCACGTAAACATTTCTCAAACAAATGAACATGAATATTATGTTTAATGTCTTAACTATTTCGAGAGTTTAAAGTGCGTTTAAATACATTAAATTCGATATTATCAATATGGTTTTTATATAAAATATCCATCATCATTCCTTTTATTTTTTTTTTAATTTATTAGGAGACAAACAAACAAGCGGTTTATCTGAAGGTAAATAAAAATCAACGCACAAGAACTTTATACCATTAAGGTTGTATCGGCCCGGTTGGTTTAATTACCTGATGGCAACCAATTTACATGTCAGTTATGCCTAGTAGCAACTGTATTGAAAGAGCACTGTAATACAGTGCTGACCATCGTGGCGGTAACACTTTAATTTCATTTGTATCGCATTGTAGGATTATGATAAAGATGCACGTTTAAATCCGAACACTTCCCCTCGAAACACAACGTCTCTTCGCATACGAGGTTCAAGCTACGTGGAAAAAACAAATTCGAATACGATTCAATTCCATCCAATTATATAAATAACTTGAACTGGTTGAATTTGATAAAACATGTAGATTTATTTATTATGAGGATTTAAGTGCGACGTTACTGGTGCATAAACACGTACATACGCCCATGTTAAAGTGCAGTCCTCCGCCGTTGGATCTATGATTAATTCGATAATTTATGCATCAGATAATCCGCAAATTGGAGATGCTTTGCCGCCAGTGATTGCTGGCGCATGAAACCGAGCAGATGCGGCGTCCTGTCTACAAAAGCATCGACACGATATATTTGTTTTTTGTATAATTGTTTAAAAAATGATTTATCATTTAATACAAAATATTTTAAACAATGACAATATTTAAACAATGACATTTTAATTTCAAAATAGTTGCAACTGTTATATTGGCATTATTTGTATGATAATGACACAATAGGGTTTAAATATAAGGACTCGAATACGTGCTTATGTATGTTTTGAGGTGTGCGCGCTTGTTTTCAATGAAAATTATTATAATGTTACTCTAAAACGCTTCTTTTTTTATATGACCTAATTTCACATATCACTTAGCTTAAATAAAATAAACAAACGGTGTAAGAATTCTTTCATTTCAAGTATAAATTTAGAAAGAATTGTAATTTTTCTCATGCAACAAATTAAAAGAACAATAAATAAGCTTGTGGAAAAGGGTTCAATCTTAGCCACATTAATAATTTGTAATTTTATAATATTAACACATTTCTATGTTGTGTCCTTACGCATTTATACAGTCATTAGTTGTTTCACATTCTTATGTATGGTGTTGTATCCCAACTTGTCAAATCATAGATTTGGTAAATCATTATCAAGTTCAAAGTATAATCTATCCTTTTTAACTAAACGTGATGATAGTATTGTTTAAATTATTAAAAACTAAGACAGAACACACATACATTTAACCTCCTGTACGCAATCTTTTTTTTTTCATATCGTCAATTAAATAACATTCAAGGCAGTATACACCTGGCAGCGATAGCATCGCAACTATTGTGAAACTTGAGAAATTCGAACCTCAATTTTGACAACAAAAAGGCCATAATCGATTTTTGGGCACACAAAGGGGGCATTATATTTGACAAGTCGACTGTACAAACGCTGTTTGCGGTAGAGATTATTTCGGTTGGAGTGAATGAAAGCAAAACATGATCCCGTGAATACGTTGGTCATAATTGAAATTCGAATGGCATTTCTCAAGGACTGTTTTTTAATTCCATCCTCCTGAGTGTAAGGGATTTGTATCGAATGTAGTTAGAAGCAAAAACTTTAAAGGCTGTTATTTAAGCGTCATGAAATTGACATTTGATAAAAAGTGCTCTTAATATTATATTTGAGAGAAGAGGAGGTTGCCCCTTTCTAACGTTTTTCATAAATTCCACAATTCCCCATATTTTAATGCAATGTCATGTCCTGGACACTAAAAATACTTAAAAGGAATAATATTCTGTTGTTTTATCTTAACAATCGGTAGTGACTATTTTATAGGTCCCTTATTGTATTATAGCGTATCGATAATATTACCAATCATGTTTATTGATTAATAGATTGATGGCAAATGTTGAGGTCAAGGGCCTCAAATGTTTGTGTAGCCGACAGTTGGGTTCGGTTTAATGGGCGCAATAGTGATTTATGATCTGATTTAGTTCGTCATCATTTTATCATCATGTATTTGATCCACCAGGTGTATTTTTAATAGATCCAAATAGTAAAGGGTTGAGATTTAAAAATTAAATATTTCCTTAGTAAAGTCGAAACACAACACAATTCTCACGCGAAACCGTTTAAAATAATATTTTTTAATATAGCTATAAACCTTAGAAAAGTTTTCCTACATATCTACATACATACACTTTCTATAAATTCAATAAATATTTTAATAGAAGGCACAAACTAATAAAGCTTTTCATCTTTTAGTACATGATCGATCCTCCGGGACATCCCGGAAATGTTTCAGATGTTTTGACAATTGCTTAAACGAAGCGCTGCACTTAATGGGACCATAAATAGATTGGTCAAGATTAACATTTCGTTCAGTATACTGAATAATTTACATATAAATATGTACATATTTTTGAAAAGAAATGCAATTATGTTCCATTGCAATACATTTCGTCAAATAATAAAATGAAGTGGTACGGTAAAAATGTCACAGCGGGGGAAACGTAACTAAAATAAACTTCTAAATATCAGTAGTGAACGCAGGCAGAAATCGATGGAGCGAACGGAAAAAAAGCATGCAATCCGAGCCCACCGAACAATGGGCAGGGATCGCGTACAAAGTACGAGCATACATCAAACTACAAAAACAGGGGCCCTCGACGGGCACGACTAGCGTACAATATCATTGACGCGACGATTTGTCAACGAGATTCGACTTTGATACGGCTAGGATAGCAAGCCTAGTAGGGGTTGGTACAGTATACACAAATGAAAGAATAAATACGAAAATTCCTTATTTTATACTATTAAAAAATTAATAATGATAACCATTCACCAATCATAAATTAGACCTCTTTAACATCTGTTTTTTACAAGTAATATATAATATTTAAAATTAAAATTTAACTGCATGAAACAATAAACTAGAGTGGGAAAGACCCTTAAAAACCAAAGATGTTCCACTTAACAGTGTTAAATCAATATACCTGTAAAGTTTCTCAACTTGAGTTTGTCGGACCAAAAATTTTGGAAACGCTTGGAGCATTAGCGTAAGAAATATTATAATTTCTTAATATGTTTGTTTCAAAAAATATATTAAAATTTATACATGGCTCTAAATTTTTTATTGGAAAATCTCAAAAAGTATGCCGTTTTATTAATACTACATGATAACTAATGACCAGAACCCTCTTGAAGCAAGTAAGTCGAAAATATTGTCGCTAGCAGATCAATCGACATGACTAACAGAACGCAAATCCTTGGTAGGGACCCCGGATACTGGATTAACGCTTGTCAACTTGATGAACGATGTGCGTAAGTTACACGACAATGGAATGTGGGCATCCGTCCCATTTGCCCCCGCTATGTGTCCGTTCCGCTTGATGGGCATTAATTAATTATGAATCGCTTTTCAGCGCATATTTAAGGTGAACTTATCTGCCGATGACTTAACTTCGTTCAAAACTGAAATACTATAGTATACTTCACATTAGATAAGCGGTCACCTGCTCGACTTTTTTAGCCTTTGATATTTCAATATCTGGTACTCACTGTAGAATAGCATTGAAACCAGTGCCTTATAGTAAAATTGTATTTATGCTCTAAAATTAAAACAAGTTTTCGGTTAAATTTTAGTTTTGAAAATTTATCTGCAAACTTGTTTAAATATGAAAATTTTAATTTATTGTCTTATCAGGTATACCGCATTCTTATTTAGTCCTTTTTCTCATAATAAATCATTAGGATATTTCCTAATCGTAAGCAAAAATAAAGTGATGCTCTTCGTTTATAGATGCCCCATACTTACAATAGATCTCTTCTGTACAGAGGGCCTAACTCACAGACCGAGACTACCACATTGTTGACTTCATATTTCTATCGTTTCTTAGATATAAAAGTAACTTTAAGAGATCTTTCTTTACCACTGAGCCCATGGCTCGAATTGCTCGAGTAAAATAAAATTTCACGATTTTTGAATTGAAAACCTAGACATTGAGCTACCACAAAGCTAATGTAGTAATGACGTAATTTTAGAATACATCAAAGCAAATAAAGTCAAGTCGTGATAATAATAAATTCTATGGGTACAGCTATTGCCTAATAAATAAATTCAAATGCAAAGAAAATTGCAAAAAATAAAGATAAACATCACTAGTCGTACGTTGCGAGCATTGTGCCGTAGAACCCAATTCTTGACGCAAATAAGGGCTGGTTGGGTGGAAACTACTGCAAACGAATGGGTGTACTCAATGGGCTAATTAGCTCACAGATGAAGGG
>DWHR010000184.1:0-10541 GCA_018248075.1 Eurytides protesilaus protesilaus
ATAGAAAACTTGCCACATTTATAGTTAAATATCTATCTATATATATAATGAAATGGTTTGTTACAGAAATGTTTGGAGCTTTAACAAAGTTTTTGCGAATCTTTTCCTTTTTTTCAAAGCATTGCAGTAATTGATAATTTAAATAACCATTCTAAACTTAAATTTATAATACATACCGCCTTTATTTGTCATTAGTAAATGCTTTATCTGCTCAATTTATTTATAATGATCAGTTATTATTAGATCATGGTGTGTAATTTAGTTGAATAGTATGATAAAATTAACCTTAGAAGTTTTAAACATTATGCTTATGGAGATTTAGAATAGCTGCTGGCTTTAGAAAAAGTTTTTGGAGTAGACAGGGGTTATATTCATTTTTTAGATTTAATGAAAAAGACAATGTTTGTTCAGATAAAATTGTTTTTTATAACATATTGTTCGGTTTGATTTAATATAAATTTTAGTGTCTTTTTAAGCGCATCTAAATAAATGTCCTTAAAAAAATATTTCTCTCAATTGTTGAGCTTGTCGTAGCGTAAGATATGATAATGAACCTAAAATTAATCTAATCGAAGCAACGTTTTATTTAACGGATAGTACTAATACTTTATGTGGAAGGTATTCTACGTTTATGCACTAGTTTCAAGTAACACCACAAGTTAATTATATAAACCTTACTTTATCAGTATAATTGTATTCGCTTAAATATCAGAACCCGATATGGTGCGCCATCTTTGATGGAAATGTCAAGGAACCCCTCGCTCTAAATTCGACTGCACTTAATTACCTTAAGGCATTACCGCGATCGAAAAATAACCTTTACAGTGGACCGGTGTGTTTTAAAATACCGCTGTAACTGTTGCATCACTTGCGTGCCTTGCGACCGATGAACGGCAAGAAAGGACGAAAGCAACAACAGGATTTTAATGTCGTAATAACTGCCAACTTCGGATTAAATCAATGGGTGTTTCTTTTTTTTATTATAGCTATATTAAATTCTACTCAAATGCGTTTCAGTAAGATTGAAGATATACGTAAATGCCGTAGGAATCTACAAAGCAGGAATTTTATCTTCTGCAGCCTCTTATCTTCTGTAGGTCTTCCTGAGGCGAGGCCATATCATTGCTAGTTATTCTTTTGCCAAATTTAAAGGGAAATTACTGGGTATAAAGATTACATAATCTTATATCTATGTGTTAAGAATGCATTGTAAAACTAAAAACTTAGTGATACTGTATTTTTTGTGGGCTAGCGTGTCTCTTACCTTCAGGCCTTTGATTTGTAATTTTTTCTTTAATTTTTACCTTCACAGTAAAAGAAAACTTAATTTATCAAAATTTTATGGCGATCTAATGATCCAATTGTTTATTTTACATTTAGCCTTTCTTACTCCTGAAAGTTGAATCATCGTTGTTAGCGCTGTATTCCTCACAAAGACCACGGCTTTTAGTAATTGGTAACTTCTGTTTAAGAAATTTGGGTGTCTTAAAGAGTATGATGAGATGAACAAGCCTGGTAAGCGACACCTGGTCTGGCTTATAACAGCGTTCAAAAAAGCTTAACATCAAAGCTTTTATTCTATAGAGGCTTTTTATTTTTTTAGCGGTTGAATAACCGGCAATGTAGTCTGGCAAAGGAATCCTACCACTAAGGGAAGTACCTGGTAGATATTTTTGTTTTTGTAGGTCCACCTTCCACAAAAATCAGCCCTGACGTAAAAAATATTTGGTAATTAAAATACGCTACTTTGACACCAATAATATAGTTATCATTCTTGTCAAACCTTATAAGAACCAGTCAAGGTTTCATAGAAGGGAAAAATTCATGAGTCAGAATTTTGTTTTCTATTGCCGGTGGTCTGACCAAAACCGATTTGTGTAGGTGACTGTGTTTACGCGACTTTTAATGCTCCAGTGAAACGTGCTGCAGTTTTTTTTTAAATAGCTACCTAATTTTTAACCTTTGTGGGATTGTCCATTTATATTTGTTACACATTAAGATTAATATAGACACATATTTTTAAGTCTTTTTGTGTCATTTTGTCTGAATACAATTATTGCAATATTCTAAATATATAACCTCAAAGATATATTAACATTAATCAATTAAATTTAATCATATTCGTCTGTTTAAGAGTTATTATCAATTATTACCATATACCGTATGCTAATAAAAAGTTTATTATTCAATATAAATCGCAAATTGTAAAGTAACTTCCCAAAACTCGAGTTACTTGATTTCAAATCCCGGTGACGTACCAATTAAACACCAACTATGTTTATACTAAATAGGCTGTACAAATTGGTGCGCCCCGGTACCAATTAAATTGTTCGACGCAATTACATACATACATATGTATGTACATAGTTACGTGTATTGCGATGAAAGGAAACGACGTTTTATAATTTAACTGACGAATAAAAAAATCAAGCAATCGAAATACTATCATTAGGGAAACCGAGGCATAAAAATTAAAGAAAACTTTATTTTATCTTTAGGGTTACGATACACAGTAACATAAGTAATCAGTGATTGACGGGTTAAAAACCCTTTTTAGCCATCTTTATGGTTGATATTGGGTTAGAATATTTGTACATTATATTTAACTTGTGGACTCAGATAATGGAGCACCGAACCTTTTCTTTTATTTCTTAAAAATTAGTTAACTAAACGTATATTACAATCAATTCAGTTTTATTGCCATATATTAAATAAACGATACCGTTATTTCCTTTCATTAGAAAACAAAGGATAACAAAATGTTAAACGTGGGTGGTATGGTAAAGAAATTTTGAGACATGTCCGACGTACAAATAGTGATTTATTTAGTTCTACGTACGAGTACAACCAACTTTTAATGTGCTCTACTATAAATTAAACCTGTCAGAATGTTAATTGAATGTGAGATATAGTGGGCAGAAATAATTATGCGATAGAGTGACATTTGTCTGGAAAATAACACCTATAAACAATCATAAAAAATTTTAGAAAGTAACAGTATCGTCGTGACTCGTGGCATTTATTAACGATGCAATTATTTTAATTACATTTATTTCAAAACAATGAGCGGCTATATATAAAGCAGCATTTAAAACAACTCGTGTAAAATTAGCATTTTCACGGGTTCTATGATCCGATGAAGCTTTATGGATCCGCAAAGGCTAAAACCAACAATGTCAATTTATACAAGACACAAGAGGAGGCTAAAAGCAATAACGTCAATTTATACGAGATACAAAAAGCATTTACCACAATTTCTATTTTGCTGTTGTCGAATTTTAACTATATTTTAATCACGCTACTTTTACGCTTGTGATACTATATTAAAACAATATGTATGTGTTTGCTATGTTAAAAGGAATGTTTGTATGACATAAGCAGCAATAAAAAATAAAGAAAATTTTTGAAAGCGCTACTGTGTTTTAGTTGGAAGGGGAATGTTGCCAACGTAATTACTGAGGAAATAGATATATATCTCTGGATGACGCCTCAATCCTCTACCACTTGTTCGATTGTTTCAAGTTGGTTGATTAACACGCTTTTTCTATTATTGTCCATTGACATAAATATAGTTGTCATGACAATATTCAATTTACATATTTATACTTAAAGTACATTGTAAGCTACTTCAAAACAACAACAAGTAACAAGGTAGTAACAGATAATATGGAATAAAAATTGAATATGGGTGATTTGATCATGTTTATTCGAATATGCAATATTTATTTATTTATTCTTTATTGGAAATGGTTAGCGACATTTTAAAATTATTCAAACCACACCTTTATTTATGTATTTATGAAGTCGTGGTCCCTTAACACGCTTTTAAAGGAAACTCTACTAGGAGTTCTTCGTTCTTCTGAATGTCGTTATATCGAATACTATTTATTAGTGTTTAAATGCCTACAGTCCATCAGAAAGTTTCTTTACGTGCGAAATTGTACTGTAACGTCGAAATGGTTATGTAAATGCATATCATATCCGTTCGGCGAGCATTTACGGCACAAAGGGGTTATACGACGATACAGGAAGTGTTCTGCTCGTTGAGGAAACACGTCATATTGGTGAAGGAAATGCAACAGCGGTTACTGATACCCAATGATGCATAACTTTATAGACTAATCGCGTATTGCGTGTCTCGTACCTTACTTCGTGTTTGTAGTTTACGATTCTATCGTTAATATCTCGAGTAGATAATTAATATCGTATATATATATATATATAACCCAGCCCCGCCTTTTCCTTTAAGCCGATGTCAGATTTCAGGTTAGTAAACGGTTTTTGTGTAATATTTGTAAATGCACCATATGTAAGCCACTTGAATGTGTTAGTTGCAAAGTGTGCTTATAAAATTGTGCAATAGAATATGTTAGTCTGTTTTAGAGGTGCTCTTGAATCAGTCTGAATTCTCCAGAAAGATCTAGATTTTTTATTGAAAAAATATTATAATCAAGTCTGGTAAGCAGATCAATAAGGTAATAGACGCCTTATAGTCTATCTTTTTATCATGGGGAAGGCATAAATTTATTTTTGTCGACAGTTTGCAAGGTCGATTAAATATAAATCAAGTTGGAATAAAATGTTTGCCACAAGGGCATTAGAGTTGATATACGTCATACTTATCACTGCATTTTTATCAAAAACAAAGTAGCGAGAATGTTAGTGTTGCAACAATCGTAAAATAGACCATACCGTTAAGATTTTTACAAAGAAGAAAGGTAAAAACTGAACAAATAAGAAACTTATAATAAAGCAGTAAGGTACATTGTGTTATATTTATGTGCAAATACACTATTTGGTCTAGAGTTTCTTAGGTAATAAGTGGTCCTAGTCATTTTGACCGAGGTCAAATGTACAAAGTATATTTGAATACTTACTTATTTAAATATGTTTTGCTATATTGAGTGCACTCCATAACAAATCTTAACTGACACAATTGCGTTGTTTTAATGTTAATTTTTTTCTTTTATGTCATAAGCGTAGAGACTTAGTTTAGAAATATTTATACTACTTGTTTTATGGCTGGCGAAAAATGATTTCATCTTGTACTGAGCCTATCCAGAGGTTTTGTTGCTTTTTGTGACTTTATAGTTTTTAGGACCAAAGGTATGGATATTTTCCAACCTGTAGATTACCTATATTTTATATAGATATGTATATGCATACATATACGTATATGCTTATATAGGGTATGTTATATTAATGAGTGTGATTGTTAAAACAATATGTGAAACAGAAAAATGTTTTTTCAACGTCATAGATGTTTATCAACAAGTGTTGTTTAATTTTCCATGTCTGCGATACGCTCTCTTCACCCATTACCACTGTCTCGCACGCAAGTTCTATGTAGATAAAAATGATATAACCTGACATTGAACTGCATTTTCTACTCAGACATTTTATAATCAAAATGCAGTACATATTAAGACTACGAAAGTATCAACCCACGCTATAACCTAATAATATACATTCATTTATCTCTTCTGGTTGGCAGACGAATGATTATAGTAATTATTGAGAAAAGAGCTCTATAGGATTATTTTTAAGGAGGCAGTACAGAACCAAGAACTTCAGAACGGTGTCACGTGGCATTGAATTGTTGTGGGCTAGTACCTTTTTATGTATGCTATAACTGTAACATTTATTAAATGTATATCATCTGTATCACTAAATGTGCATACACTTAGATGTTTTTAAAAGAAAAATAACACAAGTGTCTATATGCACTAGTATTTAAATAGCTAGCAATTGTAGTCGATTGTGGATATTTTGTTCACTAGATGGTTTTAACGAATTTTAATTTTGTTTTAAAGTTTTCTTGTTATAAGTACCATGTATGTTATCAAAGAGGCTATCGTCATCGTAATTGCAGCTGCTTATCATATTTCATTAAGGTCATCTTTATTTATTTATATCAATTACGTCGTGATGAGGAGACCACCACACTTAAAGACAATTTTATCTTTGTAACACTTGCTTTTTTGAGTCATAAATATACTCTAAAAGTTCTTTACACTAAGAACGAAATGGTTCTTAGGTGGAGAACGTTTGTAAAGTTTCTTCCTATTCATCATGTATAGACAAGCAACAATTAAATCCATAGTATTGTCAGTTCTCTATTTTAACGTTATATGTTTTAGCGTGATATTGAATATAATAACTAAATATACTCCATTATTATACTCAATAAATAACTAATGATTACTTAATAACTTTGCTGGCGCTTAAGAAAAGCGTATGTATTTAAATTAAACATGCACCTTACGTGATCCAAATTTTTAAAAATCTTTAAAAGAGATATACAAGAAGAACTAATTTAGTTATTTATCAAAACATATACACCATAAAATTGTAAACTTTCATAGATGTAGGTTTTATTGTAGATAATTAAAGAAGATCGTACAAAACGTCGGGAAATTTATGCTGACATGTATAGTTGATGGCCTTTATTATATAGGTCACATTTTGACATTTTCCATGTAAATATGCGTATAATTAATTAGTTTTGATTTTAAAAAAGAAATAAAAAAAACAGTTTGTTAATTTTTACTATTTCATTTTAATTGACTCAATTTTGGAATCGGACTCTCAATGTTAAATGATAATATTTTTTTTTAACTGTTGTAAGGTCATTAAAAAGACGTGATTAAAAAATATTTTTTTATATTTGGGCGAACACCGCACTAAGAAACCGGACATTGTTTATTATGCCTTTGAATTGAAAAAAAAAAATGAAAATGACGCATTATAAAGGTACAAAAAATGTATTGCGCAAAGAGTTTTCTGTTGTACCAAACATTTGTCCAACTTGCATTCACTTCCTTCCACCTTTCCGTAACATGAAAGTGATATTAAACCGTTCACTTTTACTCGAACTCCTAAAGGCAAAACAAACGTGGTATTAAAAGTATTAAAAGTGGTAAGACTCTTGCAGAATCCGACTGGGGCAGTACTACTGCATTGCCAGTTAAGCAGTAGTATGTAGACACTACTGTGTTCCGGTTTGAAGGGCAATGATGCCAGCGAAATTACAGGGCAAAGAGAGAGACCATCTAATATCTCTGGGTGACGAGTGCAGTACAGAGCCAATTATGCTCTGTGTGGTACTGTGTTGTTATGGGCAGGCGTTATGCTTACCATCAGGTGCACAACTTGCTCGTCTCGTCACTATCTCGTAAAAAGATTCGGAAGAATCATTTGTCGTTCTTTCAAATTTTAGTCTCAAGCTCAGGTCCCGTGATGATGCGTTGATAAGTTTATTTACTGTTCTTACTTAATCATCGTCTATCAAGGACTGCTGACATCAGTTCTGGCGTGGCTTGATTCTTTTTTGTCAGTGACCTAGTGAATGTCTTGCTTAATTAACTTTACACCGGCTTTCGTACAATCCGTTGCGTTTCATTTGCATCCGAAGTGTGAACGTTAAATTAACAGCTACCATAACGAAATCTGTTTACCCAAGCAGCCCATAGTGTAACCTAACACCATGGCATCACATGCATAAGAATGTCGCAACCACGTAATGTAAAAAACCATGTGTAATTTTGCAAAATCTTAACTTAAACTTAAATATAAGAAAAGCACTTGTACATATTTTATCAGTTATGTATTCATGCCTCTCATTAAAGTGTCAAGTAACTGGAGCTATTCACTTATATATAATAGTTTATGAAAAAAACATGTATATAAATAGGCCAGTCACCAATAAAAGTATATCATCGAAGCGATTGGAACATTTTAATCAGAAACAGTGAACTGTGTCGAAACACTGATATGATAAATTGATTTGGAACATCGGTTCTAATGCGTTAAAAAGTATTTATAAAATAAGCTTTCAGTTCCTGATCAATTCGATACATATGAATCTAAATATCATTGATGTTGCAATCTTTTGCAACACTTAAGTATTTCTAAAAAGTGGATCGGTTCAACAAATCACATACATGGCTCAAAGACGATTAAGTATTTATATCTAAGCTTATGTATTTCTTGCGGCAAGTGAGGTCTAAGCTCATTTTTGGCATGGCTTAGCAATACGCTTACAACATATCTTGCCTTGTGAATGTTCTTAAATGGCGTTCTTAGTAAACCATCAGTTGAACAGCCTCGCTACCGACTCTTCGCACAAAGTCAGATAAGGCATAATTAAAAATATCTAGATAATGCTAAAATATGTTTTTGAAACTCGTGTCGTTTTAAACAGATTCTATGGTTACAGAACAAACGAGATGGAAGTTTTTTTTTCCGAGGTAAAGTGACGAAACGAGCAAGTCGTGCGCCTGATGGTAGCCGACACGCCTGCCTATAACAACACAGTACCACGCAAAGCGTGCTTGGCTCTGTGCTGCGCTCGTCACCCAGAGATATTAGATGTTCTATCTTTTTGTCCTGTAATTTCACTGGCATCATTGCCCTTCAAACCGGAACACAGTAGTGCTTGCACACTGCTGCTTGCCGGCAGAATATCTGGCAATGCAGTGGTACCGCCCACTCACTCCCACACTTTGATAAATTAAAATACTTTCATTTTAACAATATGTAGTAGTATTCGTACAAGAAAAAAATAATGCAGATAAAAAAAATATTGCTTTCGGACCTTTGTGAGTAAAGCTTATTATTTATTGATAAGTTTGATGGATTTATTGTCGCCGGTCTTCCGTAAACAAGCTGACCAGTTCGTGCAACAGGAACATAATATGATCGACTTCCAAAAGGTGTAAACACTCAATTTACCTGATTTCTTTATGTTGTTCATTTACCGCGTATATATATATATATACATCGTTTTGAGTTAATCAATTTAAATCACTATCAATGATACCTTTATAAATGGATACACTTAAATATAGTCTATGGAATTATTTAGAACATTATCATCATCACAGGCCCTATCTAATCCTCTGCTGGATATAGGCCTTTCCAATCTTATTATTATCTTATTCACTGTCAGCCATTTTGGGCTATGTCTTCAGTATTTTGTGGGATCTATGTCTGTCTATTGATAAATCTATCAAAACAGTAAAATACTTTGTAACCCCATGTTGCCAAGGCAAAAGTATAAAACACTGTTTTTGTATACACACTACACAAATCTCTATATTTATTTATTTATAACAGAATTAAATTATAAAAAGCTAATGCCTTAATAAAGGAAGCACTAAAGCTAATTTTTATTACAGTTATTATAATTCTCAAAAACGATTTTGACCCATGTGACTTATTATGTCAGATGTATTTCAACTTAAGCCGACATTTATTATGACCACTAAACGCCCAATCCAATCTATCATAATAATTTATTGGCTCAATGATAGGCCATTTAAACAGATTGAAGTCCAATTTAAATTGATACCGGCATGCTAGTAAAAAAGTAAAAGTAATTTTAATATAACTTCGGCGTTCTTTAAGATTGCGTAAGGTGAATTTTGGCGCGAAAATCTACTTTGCTGTTTAATTCTGTGCCCTTCTCCAATATAAACTAATATTGATTTCATTAATCGTAAAAAACATCAAAAAATTATCAAATATAATATCAACAGTGATATAATCAAGACTCATCCTTATTTATATTTTGTTTACAGCAACTTCAAATAACTCTACAGCTTTTTGTTCGATTAAAAATCTTATTTTAATATAAATATAGATCTTGATCACTGTTAACAATTGTTAGTTTTTTATTAATAGTAAAAGGTGCACACAGTACACTACAATAAATGTTTCATAAACTTTACCCAATATGATTTATGTTTGATTTAACACCCACATACATTAGAGGTCTTCAACCAAAGATTTGGCCAATATTGACAAAACGAAATGGTTACATTTGGATAAAAGCAAATTAAGTATTGACCAATTTTAACATACGGTCTCTAATACTCCTTATTTATTTGAAAGATCAATTCAATTTCATCAACTTTTTTTAATTGTTCTTACGTAATCAGATGTTAAAAATATTAAACGCAATATGAGCAGATATAATCCGCAGATGTAAGCTGTCAAAACTGTGCATCTGCAGCCAGATCCGCATCGGTAGATGTAAAACATCCGTAACGTTTCTATTGCACAGTATTGCTTAGCGGTAGACTAACTGGAAATTCAGTGGTACACTAAGTGGAGCGGCTGCAAAAGACTACAAAAACTATAATGAGATATCTAAAACTAACGAATCGATTAAATTGAAACTACTTGGAAGTTGTACGACTTTTTTGTAGAGTCTAAGGGGATACCAGTGCCTTACCAGTTATTCAACCGACAAGTAGTAACGTGCTAACACTACTGTTGCGGCTTAAAGGGCAATGGCCCCAGCGTAATTACTGTGCATAGAGATATAACATTTTAATCCCTGGACGACGAGCACAGCACAGAGAGAGCAGAGTCCGACTGGGGAGGTACGACTGTATTGCCAGTTATTCTGCCGCCAAGCAGTAGTGTGTTAGCACTGCTGTGTTCCGGTTTGAAGGGCAATGATGCTAACGAAATTACAGGGCAAAGAGATAGACCACCTTATATCTCTGGGTGACGAGCGAAGCGCAGTGCCAGGC
>DWHR010000185.1:0-10527 GCA_018248075.1 Eurytides protesilaus protesilaus
ATATATATGTATATATTTTGTCACTTTATCTCGTAATAAACAAACATTCTACAGTTTTGTCTCGTTGTACTCTCAGGCTCTACGAAATCGGGTAACGTTGGTCTAGCGCTATCCCAAGCGCTGATTCTGGTGAACATGGTGCAGTACGGAGTTAAACAGAGCACGGAAGTGATCGCGCAGATGACCAGCGTGGAGCGCGTGGTGCAGTTCACTTCACTGCCGAAAGAGGTCACTGAGGGTCCAAAACCGCCTACGGGCTGGCCACAACGAGCCCGCCTCGTATTTAAAGACCTCTATCTCCGATATGATACCGAGGCCGAGCCGGTACTCAAGAACCTCAACATCGTCATCGAGAGCGGCTGGAAGGTAAAATAAGTGTTTCGATTTTTTTTTCTAACAAATTCTAGCGCTTTGTTGTTAAGAAGTAAACTGTAATTTTGACTTTTCAATACTAATTAATTTCGCACCAGTTAAGTATATTATAGTAGTTTGAACACTGTTTTGAAATAATTATATTACACTCGAACTTAAAAATTAAAAAGATATCATGAGCAAAAAGTATAATGTTACATAAATTATGTAGATAAAAAGAAAAATCATCGGTCTCCAGATGGATTCTGCAAAAGAGTCCTATCAGTGAAAATCTTAGATTGTTTCACAATACATAGTTTGAAACTTACTATTTATGAGACTAGACATTTATGTTTTCGAAAAACAATAACAGGTATATTATAAATTCTGCTTGTTCCTTGTAACACTTAAATTTCATCTTCAAAAGGTGAACGAATCTTTCATGGGGCAAAGTAAACTCATATACAATCAAATTTTACTATATATGTTGCTGGTCTTACGGCCGCGTTATTGCGACCAGTGGCACGCTGTCATATGATTTTAACATTATTGTTTTGCCCCTTCCTTACCAATCTTGCTACAAATAGCGGGTTATAACTTGAATCGACGAAAAATCATATTATGACTGTGTGCCACTCAAGGGAAAAATGTCGAAAGTCATAATATGACTT
The DNA here is from genome assembly GCA_018248075.1 of Eurytides protesilaus protesilaus. NCBI lineage: Eukaryota > Metazoa > Arthropoda > Insecta > Lepidoptera > Papilionidae > Eurytides > Eurytides protesilaus. The sequence continues at coordinate 1,023 of DWHR010000185.1, forward strand.
TCTGCCACTCGAGAGGAATATAGCGCCCGAGTGCAATCATTACCATAGCGCCCTCTAGTAAGCGCACGGTCAAAATGGAATAGGCATAAATGTTAACATGTCTGTATAAAACGCGCCCTTGGATCTTGTACAAACTGACGTTGATGCTTTCGGCCTGTACGGCTCTATAAAGCTTCACCGGATCGCCGAACCCGCGAAAATGCTAAGTTTCCGGGAGTTGGATAGACCCCACGTCCTGCAGGGTCACGCGTAAACATATGCGTATATATAACAAAATATGGGGTTGTCAGCTAAAAGTCATCGAGGTCCGGTATACGGACCGAAACCGCGACTACCTTTGAATTGCGCCTCTGCACCATAAACAGGCACGGCGTTACCTAGGGGGCACTAGGATAATGATTGCACACTGGCGCTACATGTGCTAGAGACTCCTCTTATCTTTGGCATGCCATACACACGCCTTTTGTTCTTAAATATCAACTGCAATACTTATTTATTTTATTAGAAATAGTGTACATATATCAGAATACTAATTTAAATCTATTATGCAGCGTCACTATTAAATTGATATCCTGTTATAAATACGCAAAATTCCAATGACGATCTGTAAAGTATGAAATGTCAAAATATTTTACTGAAATTGTATCATTATGAGCTATGTTATTTTTGAAAGTGCTATAACTCCATTTAGAATTAAGAAAATTATTTAGTTTTTTTAGGAATTGTAATAATTATTATTTCATAATTAAATTTAAATGGTGTATAGTGGTTATTTAACATCACTAGAATATATTAAGGTTTATAGATATTTTTAAATGAATTCAAATGCAAAACCTTAAGTATGAATGGACTTACACCACTTTCAAAATAATAGCTCACATATGTAATTTAATTATGTCAATTAAATATTGCATTATATAATATTTAAACATTATGCCTGTGTATTTTAATTGATTTTAATTTTTCACAGTACTGACGCCTTAATCCAGAAATCGATACGTAAACATTTCGCGGACTGTACAGTGATAACTGTAGCACATCGCCTGCACACAGTGGCGGATTCCGACCGTGTTGTTGTAAGTTCACTTCAAAATTTTAAAGTTCACCTCAATTTTAATGTTTATAAAGCTCTACTCCTAGTAAGTTTCTTGAAAAGATTTCCCTCCAAATTAGATTTTTAAACGACAAAAAGTGAAGAAACGAGCAAGTCGTGCGCCTGATAGTAAGAATCATGAATGCCCCTAACACACTGGCACACAGAGCGTGCTTAGCTCTATGCTGCGCTCGTCACCCAGAGATATAAGGTGGTCTATCTCTTGCCCTGTAATTACTTTAGAATCATTGCCCTTCAAACCGGAACACAGTGGTGTTTACACACTACTGCTCGGCAGAAGAATAACAGAAGAACACTGCAAAATAGTCCTACCACTGAAACTAATATTCCAAGAATCCTACATTTAATATTGCTATTACTATTACTTTCGGCGCACTCTATAAAACATTCCTACCACAGTAGAATAAGTTTAATTTGTTAACATTTTAAATTGTTTTTCTTTTATATTCTCAATTCAGGTCATGGATGCTGGTCAAATTGTGGAATCTGGACACCCCCATGAGTTATTACAAAATAGTAATGGCCATTTTACCCGTATGGTGAAGCAATTGAGTCCTGCATCTGAACAGAGCTTAAGGGAACTAGCGAGCAAAGCTTACGAGGAACATAAAATTTGTAGATGCTGAAGATCAGGGTCAAGTTTAGTACTTAAATTGAAATCGAAATCCTTACCAAAACGGTAAAAGCTCAGGGTGCTGCCAAAAAATAAATTGATTTGTCATTTTTTAGCTAACACCAATGACAAGCCGAAAATCAAGCATTTAATCTCTTAGTTAATTAGGAAAATGTCACAAAGTATAAATTATATTTTAGCTATATAAAATAAATGATGTAATCATTATTTTTGCAATGAAAAAAATATAACGTCCATTTACTAAATCGTGCCTAACCTATATAGTCTATACCTCAGAGGTGCTATTGATGATACTTAAATAATGATGGATATATAATAGTTTTCTAAAAAAATATGCCTAAGGCCCGAAAGTCCTAAAATTATAGTGTTCATCTCAAATTCCCAAGATATTTATAAAAATCATCCATTGAAGACATTTCATAAGAAACAAATGATGAAGTATGCAAATAGATAATTTAGCTGAATATAATATATATAATTTCCAACTGAATATACTTTTAAGTAATATATGATTATAATGCCTGAGGAAATTGCATGTTATTGAGTACCTCAAATTACAGTTTCTTCCTCAGAAGGTTGAACATTTTTTGAATGTGCAGAAATGGTAAAGATTTACTATGCTTATATTTGTTATAGATATGTCTATGATAATAGCATTAAAGGTATAATAGTTTTCTTTAAGTGAAGCCATACTCCTACTGCTCCAGAATTAAACTCGCTTGTCTTACAAAATATTGCAGCCTAATACACAAGGGACAAAGCTTGGTTTAGTTAAGTAAGGTGACTAGATCCTTTGCTCTGTATTTGGCATCAGAACTGCAACTTAATGGGTATATTGGAAGTCAAACGATAGGTTATTGCTTTAATATCACATATTTCTTCACTTTGTTACAAAAAATATTATGTATAAGTACTTATATAACTAAATTTATATTTATATTAAAAATCTTACCAATAAAAACTTAAAACTTCCCAAATATAAGTATCACATGTATTTATAGCTTTCTAATTCTATTTTAAGAGATAAACCAACCAAATGTCGCCAATTGCCAATGCAGAAGTTAGTTTTTTTTCACAATACATACTTTATGGTAAAATTTATGTAATTATCATACTCCAAAGGGATGCTATTTTGCATTTATTTTTATTTTTAAAGAGTTTTTGCAATACTATCACAATCTTTTATAACTGGTACATTAGGCACTGTTGGTTTAAGCTTTAACAAATAATTAACTACTAACCAAATATTTAAATTTAAATAATAAAAAGAAATATTATTATCTTTGTGAAAAATCTACTTTGACTTAAATTTGTACAAATAAGCATGTACTTAAACCACACCTGTAATATAAAGTGAAATCATTTTTGATCTTAAACTTTTACTGAAAACATACAGAAATCTTAACTGTTAATCTGTTATACTTTTGTTACAAAAGAAGTATTTACACAGGAATTTGGAAGAATATTTTTTTAGTTATGTTGTCTGTGACACAATTTTAAATAAAAACTTAATATAATGATGCTCTTGTTTTATTTTGTCATCAAATACAACACAATTAACTTCATGGCTGTGTAAAAATGTACATTGATTTTCCACAATATAAATATGGACAAATAAAATTTCAATTTTGTTTTATTACTACATGCATTTAATGACTGTATGCTAACTCCAATACCTTATATATTTTTCTTAAAAAACTGGTGCTTCGGATTTGAAGTGTTAATATGAATCTAGGGCATAGAGACAATAAAACAAAATATATGTCGTATAAAAGAGATATGCTATAATCCCCTAAATTAAGACATGTAGGTTATATTTAACATGTTTGATCAAGTGATATAGTAGAAGTATATTTGAGGTACAAATGAGTGAAAATATTACTCTGAAAGTATTTATTACTCCCTGCTTTGAAATGTTTTATTAGATACATGCAGCTGTAATGTTTGTGTGGTTAAATAGTCATTAATAGTGTGTCTGATTTCATTTTAAGCATAACAAATGAATAAAATGAGTCTGTGTAGGTTGATATGGGTGCAGATTAGCTTGTTCTCTTGTGCATTAGACAATTTATTATCACAAATTTATAATTATAACAAACCCGGTATTATCGTTACTTCAATCTTTTTAAACATGAATAGTAAGATTACTCTCATTTAAATGTTTACTTTTTTTATAAATTATTAAAAAAATATATTTATCTTAAGAGTAAATCTTAATTAGTCTTTGATAATATCAATCCAGAAACAAGGAAAGATGCTAAATTACACAAGTTGCACTTTCCCATTTTTCAATAAATCAGCAATTGGTTTGTATTGTAAGATATGTTGTGATCCTTCTGAAAATAAAAATAAAGTAATGAGCTTGAAAATATTAAAAGAATATATATTTATATAAAGAATGTAGACTGACCTTCTAAATCTATTTCTTCATCTTGATCACCTGTTAAATCTTCCAAGACAATTCCTGTAACTGTATCATTGGCTTTAAGAAATACATGGGAATGTAAATTAGGATAAATTACTAATTTATTCAAATCAAATGTTTGCATGTTGCCAGGAACATGATTAAGAGCTGCATCTTTTAGGTGATTTTCCATGTTTTGCAAATAATCCTGTGCATATTTATATTCTGAAGGGGTTAAGTAGTTAGTCCCTGATTCCATTCTTTGTTTTTCATCATTTACTATACATATGCAAAAATTTTCTATTTTATCTAGTCTAGTTTTCAGATAATTGCAAATTATAAATTTTATTCTATTTAATTCCATTTTATGTATAGAAGAACGAAGGTCAGTTTTCGGCAATTTGTTTATATTTCGTTCCATATGTTGTATCTGTCCTAACATACATTCAACCATATCATTTTGATGCGGAAGAATTTCTGGCGCCAAACGTTCATTTTGCCAAGCGTTTTGTAATGTTAATAGTACAGTTTGTGCTGTAATTTCTTCTTCACCATCACTTGCATCTTCAATGTTATCATTTTCCATTATTAGTAAAACATAAAGATTACAAAATTTGGCTAACGGTTACGATAAATGAAACGAAGCTATAACTAATTAAGTTTGCAATTTCAACAAATCCTAACAATTAAACAGAAAAAGGCTTTAAAGTCTATTTCTAAAAATCTAACCTAAAAAATACAAACAAAATATAAACGTACTTTTTTAACTGTGGTAATGGTAACCGAGGTCCGAGTACTCGAGTCGAAAATCGATGTTTTCACATCTGTTTGTTACAGAAATCAAATAATAGACGTTTACACAAATCTAAGTTATATTTATGTATTTTCAAAATAATGTTGAATAAATTAAACGACTAAAAACAAAACACTTTAAAATTATTGGTACTATTACCGGTATAAACATGAATGCTATAAAATGTTTTAATCTTCGTAGTGTAAAGCTGTAATTAAATAAAATAGAATTCGGTAAATGTTTTAAGTTTTTGATTCTGGTATGCAATACGACATTATTAACTACGTAAACTTGATAACAAACATTTTAAAATATTTTTTTTAAAGAAGTTATTTTGCTTCTACAATATATATTAATAATTCCAAATAGATAGTGTTATAATATGCATTAAGCTGTATGAAAAAAAAAACACTTATCACGTGAAGTAAAAATGTAAAAGTAGTGTCATAATAAAAAAAAATAGAAATAAAATATTAATAACTTAATACGAGATACCGTGAAACTTTCATTTTACTTTATTATAATACTTATTAAAATTGTCGAAACCACAGATCGGGGTCCCATTGCACACATTACACATACAAGTAAGGCTAATTTAGAATATAAGTTTGGTCTTTTTTGTCTAATAAAGAGTGAAGCAAATCGTTCACCGAATGGTACCTGCCCATAACAGAACAGTATCGTACAAAACTTGCTTGGACGTGCGTTGCAGTCTTCACCAAGAGATTTAAGATGTTATATCTCTATATCCAGGTATTATCATTGCCCTTTAAACTGGAACACAAAAGTGCTTACACACTGTTTGGCGGTTGAATGACTGGTAAGATAAAGTTTTTGTTGATTGTGGAGACTAAAGATAAATGTCTGCAAAGGTAGCAACATCTCTTGCCCATCTCCGACGATTTTTCGGTACGGTATAGAAATACAGTGCAAGCGCCCCATAGTTGTGTGATTTTAATTTACTAATAAGGAAACTGTAATCCATTACTACTACTACCACCATCCAATAATATGTATTCAATTTCACTGAGCCACAAAACACGTTTTAAGGTTGGTTTCCCAGAGTTGATAAACCCTACTACTAGCGTAGGATCAAATATATTATCAAATTTGTCGCCTAAGAGCCATCAAGACTGGTATGCGAACCGTTAACACTTCGACCGTCGACTGTATTAATCGGTGATTGTTGGCGGTGAGTACCATCCAAGAACGTGTGAATGTGCATCTTGGGCACACAATAAGAATTCGTCGTGCTCGTAGGTGAGCGAATTACACTGTGTCTTAGCAGGAACCTTAGTGAATCCAAAATACAATCGTCCCTTTCCTTGACTGGGGCAAAGAGGACATTTTGTGAGTAATGAAAGACATAAATGACAATTCGGAAGAAATGGGTGAGAAGTTTTTAAAATTTGATACGGGATTCGATATATTTTCAGCCTTTAAAAAAACCGTTGACATTTCAAATCAAATTATAAAGATAGGAAATATCAAATCAAATTATAAAGCATAAGAAAATATGAATCATATGTAAGTTTTGTAGTGTACGAGCCTTCTCTGATTGATGGTAGGATTTATTTGCAGAAATTTTTCATTTCTATCTGAGATAGTTTCCCAGCACTGCCAGTTATTTTACCGCTTAGCAGTAACGTGTTAGCGCCATTAAGTTTCTTATTTTCCTTTTCATTAGGTATACTGGGCACCTTTTATTAAGTGATCACTGGTACAATAAACACACACAGATTTCGTTGTTTTGCAGTTGTGACGATTTTTGCCGCACTTAGGACATTAAGGCATTTTTTCCTTGAACACATTGTCCTCACATGGCTAAACTTCTAGCAATTAGAGCATTGGGTAACTGAAAAAATATTAGGGTTCACTTTCACCCGTATCCCGTGTACCAAAACGTATGAAGGAAGAAATGATCCCTTAAAATAACGCATTTGCTTGATGTCCATCCCAGCCCATCATTAGATCTTTGCATCAGGCGTTTGACAGATAATATTTCGACGTTTGAATTAATACTTTGTACAATCTCTTCCTCACTCAATTCTAACTCAACTCTTCAGAGCACTCCGTAGGAGAAACCGATGTCTGACGTTCTATAAATTTTCCATTCTTTGGTTGTAATCACGTGGGATAAAAGTATGTTTTTATAATCATCCTCACTCATGAACTGCATTTTAATTTTATATGCCTTAATGTTTTTAACTTGTAAAATATCAAGTATATTATTCGCTTTTTTTGTACGAGAAAAAGCAAATTGATTGGGCAGTTCCACATTAGATGTTGTAATTGCTTCTATATATTCATCCGAACTAACGTCGCCAGTTGTGGTATGGTTGCCACAACTGGTGATACGGCTGTACGGACTGTAGATACGGCTTCTTGCCGTATATACCGAACGTTGTCAAATTTTCTTCTTCATCTATGTCTCGTCTCTATTTACTCCCCAACATTGAAAGAACTTCATCTATGTCTCGTCTCTAATTACTCCCCAACTTTCTACTGCAAGCGGAATAGTGTTCTCTTGCATCGCGGGAAGATGAACTGCTGTACATCTACGATGCAAAAGTACACTTAGCTACTTGTTTAACGTCCGCTCACGAATTAAAACGCCCCGTTATTTTCGCCTATATTACCGCACCGAACCGATATGTGCCGTGAATTGCACCTATCAAAAAGCGCAATCAATTTATATACCAGAGGAAACTCCACAATCTACTCAAGAATGTACATACAGCCATCCATTTGGATTGTAAACGAATTAGGCTGAATACCTGAGACTAGATCATAACTAGGTCAAAAAGGAATATAATGATCAGAAAAATGGTATAATCATGCAATTCCAGCCACCCAAAGTTTTCAGACCTACGCTACAATTCTGGCATCTTCAACTAGCTAGACTATGTTTTGCCCACTAAAAATAAAAAAAAACTAACAGCAGGAACAAATCGCGATGGGAAATCTATATTCATTCAAATAATAATACAACATCTGGTTGGAAATGTCTTAACAAGGACACTGATGATGAAGCTCATTCAAGCTCAAGCTCAAGAAAAAAATGTCAACTCGAAGAAGAATTTTGGCAACCAGCAGGAAAATATTTTTTTTATTAATGCTTTATTAGAAAGATTGAGGGACACATTATTTTTTAGGGAATTTGATTCCCTTTGCGATAAGTTTATATCCGTGGCAAAAATTTGTGTCAAACACCTAGTATCATGTTTTATGAATTACTTTAATGATTTGCCTTTTATGAAATAATTTTTCGGTTTATGATGAACAAGAATTCAAAAACATATAACTTAAATGTTATCCAATTGAACTGTCAAAGCTTAAAGAAAAAGCTTGTGTCACTTGAACAGTTGTTGGACAGGGGAAGGTTCACATTGCAGCACTAAGTGAAATATGGTATGAACAACATTTAAATATGAAAATAAGTAGTTATAATATTTTCCGTAAAGATAGAGCGGATGGATGCGGAGGTGTGTCGACTTTAACTTACGTTTCAATTCAAGCTCGAGAGGTTCAATCATATGTAACTAATTCCGGTAATGAAGTTTTTCACGTGAAATTTTTTAATTGTCAGAAAAGTCTCTTCAAGTCTCTAGAAAATATCTTATCAATCTACTGTCCATCAACTATTATTACTTCTCAACAAGATTGGGACGAATTATTTTCATTATGCTCAAGAAAAACATTAATTCTTGGTGATTTCAACTACCACCATAGTGATTAATTTCAACTACCACCAGATGTTCGAATCTCCATTATATTTTTAATATCTGTATTCTATTTTGATGACTATATTTTTAATGCGTTGCTTAACTTTTAACGTTTATAACTTTAAATGATGGATCTCTGACAAAAGTCAAATTAGTTGATGGTAGGCTACAGAAGTCTTCTCCAGATCTGTCTATCATCTCAACAGACATTGCAGTCAATTATAATCGGAACGTCGCTAATGAGTCATTAGAAAGTGACCACTTAATTATTAAAATGACGTCAGAGTGCTCCTCTCAGAATAAATCAACCAAAAGACGAAATTTTTAAAAAGCAGACTGGTAGTTATATAGTTCCTTTTTAAGTTCAATGTTTAAAGATCTTACCTTACCGGATAACTGTCAAGGGGATGTTTTATTGAGCTGATGACTGTTTTATTGAGCAAATTAATGAGGTAATTAATAACATATTCATTCCGTACACTAAAATTAAGAAAAACTCCTCTTCCAATTTCTCTCCTAAATCAAATTTCAATGCTCTAAGTGGTAGGAATCCTGCAGAGTCCGACTGGGGTGGTACCGCTGCATTGCCAGATATTCTGCAAACAATACTGCAAGCACTACTGTGTTCCGGTTTGAAGGGCAGTAATTACAGGGTAAAGAGATCGACCATCTAATATCTCGGAGTGAAGAGCGCAGCACAGAGGCAAGCGCGCTTTGTCTGCAACTGTGTTGTTATGGGCAAGCGTGACGCTTACCATCAGGCGCACGACTTGCTCGTATCGTCACTTTATCTTGTAAAAAAAAATCATCATGCACTATCGCATTTGTAGCACTA
>DWHR010000186.1:0-10499 GCA_018248075.1 Eurytides protesilaus protesilaus
TTATAATATAAATCATTATAATATATTGTATGGGTAAAATAGTTCTAGGTAATAAACTAAAATTATATTTTTTTTAATTTTACATAAAATCACCATTTAATCTGCTTTCAGAGAGAATAATAGTAGTCACTGATATATTTGGAAAATCGCTAGAAGAATGTAAGTCTAAATTCTCTTTTGATGAGGTCACTAACATTGGACTACAGATAGCAAAGGCCATGCTTTTCCTGCATAGTCAAAATATCATACACAGAACACTAGCAGATGACAACATATTAATAGATAGTATTGGTAGAGTGAAATTATTCAACTATGGAATGTACTACATGACTGGTGGTGGTTCAGATGTCCCATTTCCTCTTGGGTTGGTACATCTTATTTATATTATTAATTTATTTATATACCATATACAACTATACAATCATAACACTATATACAGCCTAACTACAGAGCATAGATATAAAGCATCTTAAATTACTTTTCAAGTGTATTGCACAGCTCAGCAGTTTATAACTTAAAGAACTCAAACACTATATTGTTATGGTGTATAGTTTCCTATACAGTCAGATATATAATTTTTTCATCTAGACACTTTAGTTCCTTTATATACTTTTTGTTTATAATATCATGAGATTCACAGATATCTTTTTCAAAAAGAACTAAATGCAATATGTTACAAAATAATATTTTTAATTTTCTTATAATGTCTTATTTTCATGACAAGTAAATATATAAAAGATATTTCAATTGCCATAATATAGAGTAGAGTTTCACATATGGAGAATTAACCTAAATTATACATATAGCTTGTGTTCTTAGTTATTGAATCGCAGATAATGCTTGAAAAAACTTAACTTAAAAAACTGTAAGGACTCAATAAAATTTTAATTCTTATTGCCTATTAAACATTTTTTCCTTAAAACATTCATAAACTTTTCATATAAAAGCTATTTCCATATGTACTACATACTTTCTCTGTGTTTTAAGTATAAGTTGATATTACGTCCGATACTACCTATATCTACTTTTTGTTCTAATCATAGCCGACCCCGATACTTGAGTCCTGAGACAATACTCAATGGTGGCGGACCAGCTGCTGATGTGTGGACTTTTGGTTTAATACTGTTGGAGCTTTGTATTGGTAGGCTATGGCAAAACTTGAAACCAGGTCCTATACTCCGACGAATTTTAACCCTCGTACATGCTGCAAACCCAGCTGAGAGAATAGCAAGAGAGCATGACTGTTTTGAATGTTATAAGGTTTGATTATATTTTAAATTTATTTTTCTTTATCAGTGGCATATCAGAAAATTGCATGTTTAGATTTATATCAGATATCAATTGTAGCAGCACTTTGCTGTTTATATTATTTCTAGTAAGAAGGGTTTATATATAATTAAAATGTCATACATCCCATGTAAATATAACTCAATAGAATAGAAAATACTCAAACCCATATACATTGAATTATAATAAGGTTTTTTTGTAAGAATTTTTTTTTTTTTACGAGAGATAAAGTGACGAGACAAGCAAGTCGTACGCCTGATGGTAAGCGTCACGCCTGCCCATAACAACACAGTACCATGCAGAGCGTGTTTGGCTCTGTGCTGCACTCATCACCCAGAGATATTAGATGGTCTATCTCTTTGCCCTGTTATTTCACTGGCATCATTGCCCTTCAAACCGGAACACAGTAGTGCTTGCATACTACTGCTTGGCGGCGGAATATTTGGCAATGCAGTGGTACCACCCCAGTCGGACTCGGCAAGAGTCCTACCACTTAGAAAACTGATCGTTTAAGTTTAAATAAGCTTATGGAAATGTAAATAATTTAACAGTACTAGCTACTCAAGATACAATCTTATATTAACACTTTAATGACATTTTTTTCTTACAGATCAGTTGTAGAAGCGACAGACGTGCAGTTGAACATGCGCGTAGGCATTCACACGGGTCGAGTACTGTGCGGTGTCCTGGGTTTGCGCAAATGGCAGTACGACGTCTGGTCTAATGACGTCACGCTTGCTAACAACATGGAGGCTGGGGGAGAGCCGGGGTATTTATTTTTATTTATATTTTTGTTGCGAATGCCCATGGGCAGTGGTGTTCACTTACCATCAGGTGAGCCGCTTGCTCGTTTGCCTCCTACTCAATAAAAAAAATCTTTTGCAGCATCCGCCCAGGGTGATACCACTGCATTGCTATGCCATTTATTCTACAGCCATTCAGTAATGTTTAAGCTCTACTGTATTTCGTTTGATTAGCAATGTTGCGAGTGTAATTACTGGGCAGAGTATGATATATTAAATATTTGGGTTCTGAGCGCAGCGCAATGCTAAGCTTTTTCTGTGTGGTACTGTGTGGTTATGGGGAGGCACATCCCTTACCATCAGGCGTACGACTTGCTCGTCTCGTCACTTTCTCTAATCTTAAAAAAAGTTGATAGCTAGCTTCTAAAACACTAGCGGTCTGTCTCGTTTTTCTTTTTCGAGTAATTACTATCTAAAGCCAATTTTTTGCTCAAACACCTCTAAAACCATTAACACTAGAGGTCATAATTCTGTTAGTTCAAACCGAAGCTCACGGAAATGAGTTTCCAACGATTGTTTACGCCGCAGAAATAGCATGCGGATATCGACTTCTGCAAGATTTATTGCAGTTACTATAAACTTCGCTTAAGATGCGTCAATAATCCAATATACAATTTAGATTAGCGACCTGCTAACGAAAATAAAAGCGCTTATGTAAACGGATATGGAAGTACTTGCGCTGTAAATTATAAAACACTTTCTAATACCAACCAAAAGTTTCATTAATATCAGCCTACATGTAGAAATATTTTTTGTTTATTCGTTAATTACTTATCTTATAAAACTTTTCCATATCTTAGTCTACCGACTTAACAGTTGGTAATTAAATAGTGCAATAATTGCAATAACTTTATCTTATCGTAAATATATTGACTGTCAACAACTTTTTCTGACAGCCGTTTCTTTTGCTTTTTACAAATACAATATTTAAATAAGCCACAGTCTGAGTAAAAGAGATTTTTTTCGGTAAGTGACGAGTCGAACAAAGCTTTCGCGTGATAGTAAGAGACACCTTTTAAGTGCTACAGTTTTTGTTTTAGTTGTGTGAACAGCACAAGTACAACTCTGCTTTACTTGGCAATGCGCTTGTCACCCAGATGATCTATCTATATTAGGCTAGCGGCCAGCTGATCTCGCGACCTTATTTCCTTAAATAATACCTTTAAATGGTAGGACTGTTGCAGAGTCCGACTGGACCGGTACCACTGCATTGACAGATACTCTGCCGTCAAGCAGTAATGTGTAAGCACTACTGTGTTCCGGTTTGAAGGGCAATGATGTCAGCGGAATCAGAGGGCAAAGAGACCATCTTATGTCTCTCGGTGACGAGCGCAGCACAGAACCAAGCATGATCTGTGTGGTACTGTGTTGTTATGGGCAGGCGTGAAGCTTTCCATTAGGAGCACTTATTCTTCTCGTCACTTCATCTCGTGAAAAAAATTACGATAACAATAATTATACTTTTTACCTCCACTCAATGCCATGAATTATAAAGGAAGCAAAAATATGTATTTTATGTTCATTGTAGCTTTAGGTTGTTGCGTGGAATTTAATAAATACGATTAATAGTTAAATATTAGTGCATTACATTTTAAGTTGTTGTACGTTTGTCACTAGATGGCCGCGTCAAAATTACAGATGTTTGTAATATAAGTACGTATGAGAACATAAGAGTAATGAATCTAAAACTTAAGTTAATTCGTAATGACGTCGTGAATGTCAATGCACTGGAAATCGTTGATAAAGCTACTCGAGTGTCATTGATAATGTCAAAGCAGGCGCTAATTTATTGCGACTATTATTTCTATCCTTCACATTAAGCTGTCACTTCGACATTGTCGTCCGTTATGTTAGGAGCGGTATTACATGTAATTTCTTACTTGTTTGCGCATTAAGTCAATATCTATTATATTTTGTTACGAAATAGTTTTCTCGCTTATAATTTTTTATTAGACTTAGAGTCAAAAAGGGTGAGTCGAGTCGCGGCTAATGGTAAACGTACAGAGACACTTACCTGTAACAGTATAGGGCAAGTGTCGCGTTTTAAATTAACTTGCAGTTCCAAAACGCTTGGCCCAGCGCTGCGCTTTTCACCCAGAGATAGAAGATGATACATCTCTATGCCCAGTATTTTCTGAGAACTCAACTTTTAAACTGGTATACAGTAATGCTTGCACATGACTGTGTCGCCGTAGAATGATTAGCATGCGGAACACGATATTTTAGTGGTAGGACTCTTGCAGACCGACTGGAGGATACCACTGCATTGTCAGATATTCTGCCGTCAAGCAGTAGTGTGTAAGCACCACTGTATTCCAGTTTGAAAGGCAATGATGCCAGCGAAATAACAGTACAAAGCGATAGACCATCTAATATCTCTGGGTAACGAGCGCAGCACAGGGCCAATGTCGCTCTGTGTGGTACTGTGTTGTTACGGGCAGGCGTGATGCTTACCATCAGGCGCACGACTTGTTCGTAACAAAAAAAAAATAATTTGTTCAATTACACTGCTGTATCTTGTTCCATGGCAACTAAGTACTACTGTACGTAACTACCTCTCCCACCCTTATTTTTACCAAGAGTCTACCTCTTCCTCCCTCTTTTTTCTTCTATTTTCAAAAAATTTCCCAAATAAAACTAAATAGTATATAACCTAAAATTAAATACGTAACCAGAATAGATTGTAGTAGATATTTTCGCGATTAGTTAATAAGCTGAATTTTACTTCAATATATTTGATGCTATTGCATAACGTTAATAATATCGTCATTCTTACAATAAACTGACTTTTATAAGTTTAAACCCTCTTGCTTCTATGTCACAATATGAACTTAATTAGTATCTTTAATTCTATATAGAAAGATTTTTAGAAATTCAAAGTCAAAATCTCTGTTAATCTGTTATTTTTCATTGTCCTGTATGTTTAAAACATTGAAAGTATTTATGGAATCTTTTAAAATTCCCCTCGTTTCAGGTTCATAATAAAATCGAGGCAACCTTGACGAGACAATTTAAATTTTTAAATCGATTGCCTTCTGTGTCCGACACCCATTATTTCAACATCATTCAAAAAATCGCATATCTCTACATTCGTAGCAGAGTTAATGGACCTATTTCTTAGTCAATAACATCTTTATGTATATAATTCCTATGTACGTTCTTTGGCATTTAATTCTTCTTAAAGGGTACTGATTAGAAAAAAAATATTTTACGCTCGTTTTTATGGGGTGGTACAACTGTATTGCCAAGTATTCTACTACCAAACAGTAATGTGTAAGCACTAATGTGTGGGTTTCCGTAATAACTGATCAAAGAGGTAGACCATCTCATATTTCTGGGTAACGAGCACAGCACAGCCAAGCACACTATGAGGTACTATGTTGTTATGGGCAGACGTGACGCTTACCACACACTACTAGCTCGTATCGTCTCTTTATCTCGTAAAAAAAATTTGAGCGAGTCCCAAGATGGTTTAGATTTACAAATGGATTGGGTAGGTGGCGCTGCTTTTCGGGCAAGACGACGTCTATCTAATCTACTGGTAGTAATTTTTTTTTTAATAAATTTCAGCCGCGTACACGTGACACAGGCAACGTTGGAATGCCTCGGCGGGGCTTACGAGGTGGAGCCGGGGCATGGAGCTAGTCGCAATGCCTACCTGAGGGACCACTCCGTGCAGACCTACTTCATTATACCGCCGCCCAGACGACGAAAGGTTGCCTCACTGAATATACATCTCACATACGATTTCAATACATTTCACGTTTCCGTATTACCTACCTTAGAATCTCTGAATCTGTATGTTTACGAAGGCGGGAATTATTCGGAATACGTGACTGGAAACACAACATTCCTGTAATATCGTTTCCGTTTTCAAATTTCGCTGAAATAAAATTAATAAAACTGGGGCTTAACAATTGTCTATTCGACATTTGCACTACTCAATCATTTTTATCAGGTTTCATTAAAATAAACATATTTAAAAAAAAAACTATTTATAAAAAATTGTGTTTGATATCGAAGTTTTATGTGCTCTAAATATAATTTATTCATAGAAGCATAATGTAAAAAAATATGGGAAGTGTTCTGTTTCGTTAAGCACACGATTCGAGTGCCAAAGGGCAGTCGTGTGGACCGTTACACCGAAGAGAATCTAGTGGAAATGTTAATGTTTCAGTGAACAGTAAAAATACATTGTTCAATAAAAATGATTTCTCATTTTACTTATTACAAAGATGAACAAAGAATGTTTATGTAATATTTTTGTCATACATTAGGGATTGTTGTAACATTGTCGCCTTAGTTTAAATTTTATTGTCTTTTCTCAAGTAATAAAATAATGATTTTAAATTCCTAACTTTTCGAACTCTTACATTTACTTTCGAACACACTGATAAATTGCGATAAAATCCGTAAAAATGTTTAGTTTTAACAACGTGATGTATTGGCCTAAATAAAAGAAATCATTATTGTAAGAGCTATCTGTATTCGTATGAGACCAAAAGCTATTCGTAGTCCTGCCAGAGAAAAAATTCAAAAATCATATGCTACTAAAATCCTAAAAATGCGATCTCACGTATCACGGTAGAGATGACATACTTATACATTATTGTAAGTGGTAGGACTCTTGCAGAGTTCGAATGGGGCGGTACCAATGCAGTGCCAGATATTCTGCGCCAAGCAGTAGTGTGTAAGCACTACTGTGTTCCGTTTTGAAGGGCAATGATGCCAATGTAATTACAAGGCAAAGAGATATACCATCTAATATCTCTGGGTGGCGAGCGCAGTACAGAGCCAAGCATGATCTGCGTTGTACTGTGTTGTTATGGGTAGGCGTGACGCTTACCATCAGGCGCGCGACTTGTTCGTCTCGTCACTTTATCTCGTAAGAAAATACGATAAAATTTTTATTATAAGTGAGCTTTTATAATCTATGTCTGTTACGTATTTCAGATGTGCTTATCAGCCGGCGTAGGTCTAGGCACGGGGTCGCGACGCAAGCTATCGTTCAAGAATGTATCCAATGTCGTGGTCCAGCTCCTGCATTCGATCAAATTCAACGTTGACGTTCCCTTCTCCAACATGGCCGCCTCCCCCCAAGAGCTCAAAGCCAATGCTGCTAGGAAGGTATTTATAATACAGCAATCATCCGCAGACACTTGGAAACTTTACATTTATATATCTATTGAAGAAAACTTACTCTCTTTTTGCACTTCAATATTTTTTTAAGTCTTGTATTTTACTGGACATGACTAAATGGTACGAGGTTCATGTCCGAATCTTTTTCTTGCTCTTTAAAATGTATAAAACAAGTGAATAATACTCTTTTATGTCGGAGAAATCTTCCTGCATATTAAGGTAAGTGTATATTATTATATTATTATTATACTTACAACATTTAAATTTTATAAGTATTCAAATATAGTAGAGAACAGTAAAATAATTTGAACGATTTAGTTAACTTACAAATTAATATATTACTCGAGTCATTAAAATATATATAAATCATAATCAGCCGTAGAATGAAGAAAAAACGTAGATCATGATTAAAGATTATTTAGCTATCATAGTTTCATTTATTACATCGTAATAACTTGGTATTGGTGGCATATTACATATACAAACAATAAAACGTAAACCACAATTACTTGACTCTACATAAAACTCAGTACAAATGAATGAACTGAACGACTAATTTTTAACTTATCTACTTGGAATCGGTGACTTGTCTACTGTGTAGGATGGAGCCAATGACGAATTGTCTAGTCTAGTGTACAGCGGTGTACAGTGAGGGCGACAGTGGCGCCGTGTGGTACGAGTGGGGTATAGGTGGGGTACTGTGTCAGGTGCTGGATCTGCGGCGCGCGCTGCACGCCGAACCGGGATCTGCGGAGGCGCTGCGCTTGGCTGCGCTTCGCGGGGACGACGTGAGCGCAGCGCCCGCCCCCCAGCACCACACCTTCGACGCCGTCATGCAGCACCACGCACTGCGCACCCACCCCACGGTCGCACTCCACCCCACGAGCACGAAACTACACCCGCCCGTCTTATACTAACTTCAGACGACACACTTCACGCATATCCATTCGCAAGTAACTTAGCACTCAGGACCGACGTGGTCTTTTGCGGGGCCTAATAAAGTGACGTTTGATTTTGAGTGTAGTAAAAATTATTTGTAATTTTCTGCGGCTGGGTTCTAGGGCACGCGCTGGCCCTGTTAGCTTTTCCACGGGAGCGTTCTCTGATAAAGCTTTATAGAGCCGCATAGGCTTAAAGCAAAAAGATCCGATCTTCTAAGTCATAATACACGTCGAGCACTTTACTGACAAACGCGCAAAAAGTCCAACGAGCTGGATAGCATTTTCTTTCAAGTTTTTTCTAAATTTAACAACATAGCACAACCACACATCAACGCTAAATAAATAGATAAATTGTTGTCACAATATTTAAATACATCTAGTTAGCATAAGTCTGTCGTCTGCAGTAAGTTTTATAGCACACGTAAAGTTTAAATGCGCTTCGAAACTTAGTCGTCGTTGGAATATTGCTTTCGCGTCTACTCCACCGTTTATAAAACCATCTCAGTCATGATGGCCAAGAAAACTCTTATTCGTATAGTTAACATACATTAGAGAGTAAATAAAAACTTCGGCGCATTTAAATTTTACGTAACACACACACATGCGTATCATTAACAAAACAACATAAACTTTTTTTTATATGGATCATATGGTACTTGTCAATATCACTGCAAAAGTACGTTATGACGATATATTTTTATGAATGTATTATGAAACATGTTTAGTTTCTCGTCATGACGTATCAGGGTTAAAACAACATATTATTGTAATTTCGATGCAAAGGGATATACATATATAAACCAAAAAATGCTGCTAACATTATTATCGTTACAAATTTGTCCATATTTATTCAAGAATCATTTTTAGTTTCTGGTTGTTGTCCCTTTGTAAAGAATTTATTGTCAATACACGAATAAACAATTTACGGAACACACGCGTGCATGGTACACATATTACAAACTTTTGTCTTGTTACAAATAAAAATAACAATACAAAACTTTAGCATACATTTGAGTGTGATATCTAAGTATACATATATAAGTTGAAATTCATTATAACCTATGTATCTATTACTATCATAATTTTGTTTTTCGCTTAAGAAACATGTACATGAAAGGCATCGAAGCCAGCACTACGACGCTTTTCATATGAATGGTAACCTCGCTTTATGGTTTTCCAGTAGATAGTTTGAGTTTGAGTGGTATACCAAACTAAATCTGTGCTGCTTTCTCTATAAAATTTTTGCGGTTTGCACTGAGGCTTTCTCACACGGACTATTGAGACGTTTTCGCGGGGTATTCCATCACTATTCTGCTTTGCACTTAACTTGAATTTCATAGCGATTGAATTCCTGTTCCTTTCCTATCGTATAAGCACATAGTATATATCAAATACCTCAAAAACTTCCAACTCCCAATATTACTTTGATTCAACGTTAAGTTTTTGGTCTTTTAGCTTCTGCATATAGGTCAATCCACGTATTCGTGATTTTATTTTTAAATTAAAAAAAGTCTTTTTTCATATTTTTATGAAAATCCAAAGATCTACGCTTCGTCCAAATGTACGTAAGATGAACCGTTTACGAATCTCTTGGTGTCTTTTTTTTTTTCATTCTTTGTTATGCAACCTTGAAATTTACTCGTCACTCCAATGTATTCGCACATCAGCGACTAACATGCGACGTCTGCCATTGTTTTTCAGATAATCCGACCTTGGACATTAGTTCCACAACAAATACCCGATGAAACAGTAAGCGCTGACCTAAAATGATGTTGTGTTATTATTGTACACCCCCGTTCACCGGGCGGCACACCGTCCCCATTCGATAGGTACTCGATGTTTGTCCGTGTCAATATCGATACCATTCGATAGGTATCGATATTCGCACCTCTCTCGTCCCAAACGCAAAAGCGCCGGCCATTACAGGAAAGAGTGTTAGAATACGCCACCGCTCACCACCACACACCACCACCGTCTTACGACTTATCGATACTAATTCGCTTTCGATACTACTACTGTTGTAAACTGTAATTTTGTTTCTATCAAGATTGTTTTTTTTTTCTCGATTGATCTCTATTTGTTTTGACAATAATAAAGCTGAACGCACCGAAATGTGTTTCACTTGCTGCCCCTAGCCACCTCAAGCACTAGCATGGCATGGTCCTTTCGGCTAAATTGCATGAACTATTTTAATAACACCCGATTGATATAATTTGAGTATTATGCTTGGATATTTTTAATATATTACTTTTTAATAGTATCTAGATTCTTTATGTTGAGTGTAAAATGATAAATAAACAGTCAATTCAATAGTACCTATGGTATAAGT
>DWHR010000187.1:0-10492 GCA_018248075.1 Eurytides protesilaus protesilaus
ATGGGACAGTTGCCTGCATGTCGCGTAACACCAGCTAGGCCATTTTTACACTGTGGCGTTGATTTTGCCGGACCTATTAGCGTTCGCACTTCTAAAGGTCGTGGCAACAAATCATACAAGGGTTATATTTGCCTTTTTGTGTGTATGGCTACCAAAGCCATCCATTTGGAGGTTGCTAGCGACTTAACATCGGACGGTTTTCTGGCAGCGTTTAAACGGCTTGTGGCTCGACGCGGTCACGTAAGTGACATTTGGAGTGATAACGGCACCAATTTTGTTGGTGCTGCTAGTGAACTGCGCAAATTAGTAGCAGCAGAAAAGGAATCTGTTGCTGTGGAAATAAGGGAGTGGCTTAACAATAACGGCGTAACGTGGCATTTCATCCCCTCCCACGCACCTAACTTCGGTGGCCTCTGGGAAGCGGGAGTGAAATCGACAAAGTTTCATCTGAAGCGAGTGATTGGAGACAGTACGTTAACTTTTGAAGAGCTTACAACGCTTCTCTCGCAAATTGAGGCTTGCCTTAATTCAAGGCCTTTAACGGTGCTGCCTGATAACCAAGCCGATCCTTCACCGCTAACACCAGCCCACTTTCTTGTTGGTGAGCCATTAGTTTTAGTAGCAGAACGTAACTACGAGCCTAACAATATCACTTCTTTGAGACGCTGGCAATTAATCCAACGTATGAACCAGAACTTTTGGCGGCGATGGTCGCAAGAATATTTGTTGAATTGCCAGCGCAGATGCAAATGGACCGAAGTAACGCCTGAACCAAATATCGGCGACGTGGTTTTGGTTAAGGAGGATAACTTACCCCCAGCGCGTTGGCTGATGGGTAGAGTTATTGCAAAGCACCCTGGTTCGGACAATATCACAAGAGTGGTTACGTTGAAGTGTAACAAATCAATAATTAAAAGACCTACGTCAAAATTATGTATTTTGCCAGTTGCTGAATAGTTTAGTTTTAATTATAAGTTTGACTCACCAGCCCAAGGTTTATTTATTAATTGTTAAATGTTTATGTTTGTTCTTTTGATGTTATCTTTAGTGTAAGAACGTTCATTACGTTCTTGGTGGGCGGAATGTATAATGTTATTAGACTTGATTTTTGTTTCTTTACATAAGTCTCGATAGATGGCGCCACACGCACGTTACATCGCGCAAGCGTTTGCACCGATCTATTTCTTAAGACCAAAAAATAAATCAATTTTTTTACTTGCTGATCAAACGGTTGTTTTATTTCACTTTGAGGCTTGGATCCCTTTACAGTGAAATCTTAAGAAAAACAACTCTTATTGCTTTATTAGACAAGGATTTAATGTATTTAGGCTATAATACATATTATTAAAATAAAACTAATTTACACATTATCATTCAAGAAACACGGGATAGATTGAGTCCTATGATCATGGATTTAGTAAAGTATTTGAAATGTCGGAATATAAAATTTAATATAATGCTATAAAACGCCTTAGTTTCAAATTAGTGATTAAGATTAGAAAACAATTTATTGCTGCTATAAAGGTATACCAATAAGATTATTCCCCAGAGTATAGAGTTTTAGTAATCGATAGTGGTCCAATTTCCCAGAGTTTTTCATTTCACTCTTCTCATATACTAAGTCCTTAATTCAATTGAAATAATTATTAAAATACAGAAGGTAAATATAACGATATATGAATGGATTATTAGTAATTAAAAAAAAACTAGAGAAGAAAACGTGTATGTAAACATGTATCAAGATTCTTCATTATGTAGGTATTACTTGTGTTAAATTTTAATAACACATGGGATAGCCCTAAAAACATAGTTGGAGCTACTTTTATAGCAAAATAATGAATTCATATAACATCATTCGTCCTTCGCATCATACTTAATACCCAAATACATCAAAAAGCTTATAAGAATCTTTTTTACTATGATGTATCATAAATAAAAATAATTAGTTGTATATATGAATAATAAAATATGTATTTTTTATATTCAGAAAATCATAACTTAAAATCAATATCATACTCTGGTAGCAGCATCGCGGCTTTGTTTTCTTCTTAATTGTTCAATTCTTATCTATATATACCTATTCCAGTAACGCCATGTACATGTATTTTTAAATTTTATTTTGGGCCAGTTTATAGACAGAAGGATAAATATTTTTTCTTTAACGTGATAAAGTGACGAGACGAGCAAGTCGTGCGCCTGATGGTAAGCGTCACGCCTGCCCATAACAAGACAGTACCACGCAGAGCGTGATTGGTTCTGTACTGCGCTCGTCACCCAGAGATATTAGATGGTCTATCTCTTTGCCCTGTAATTTCACTGGCATCATTGCCCTTCAAACTGGAACACAGTAGTGCTTGCACACTACTGCTTGGCTGCAGAATAACTGACAATGCAGTGGTACCGCCCCAGTCGGACGCGGCAATAGTCCTACCACTTTGAAAAAAATATTCAGACATTTTTCATACTCCTCTTTCCTTAGCTTGAGCAAAGTTCTTTACATACATTTCGAATCTGTATAACAATGAAGAATTATATAGATATAGAAATCAAGGAGCTGTTTTTCTCAAAAACAAGGACAAAAATCATGGTTGAATATATTAAGTAATATATTGTCAAACCTTTAACTTTGCTTCAAGTAGTTCATACCTTTGTATTGAAAAATAACACAAATTAGTTTCATTTTTTTTAGGCTAAAGTGACGAGACAAGCAAGTCTAATAGTAAGCGTCACGCCTGTCCATAACAATACAGTACCACACAAAATGTGCTTGTTCTTTGCTGCCCTCTTCACCCATAGTTATTAGATGGTCTATATCTACTTTGTAATTTTGCTGGCATACAACGGGAATACAGTAGTGGTTACACACTACTGACTGGCGGCAGAATATCTAGTAATGCAGTGGTTACAGCCCCAGTCGGACTTTACAAGAGTCCTACCACTTAAAATCTTTATTGCAATACTATAAAAATGGAAGTTACAAAGGGCGGACATGATGCTTGACACAAACTTTTCAGCTGTACAGATAATAATAATAATCCTAAGCGATTATACGTAACAAAAGGATGTCGTTTACTAGGAAATTCCTTTGCTTCATTATTTCTGCGCTATTGGAAGATTTACTTTTAAAACCAGACTTTACCCGCCCTGTATATGTTGTTTTCCAAGTTTATCATGTTTAAAGATGACGTATGTAACTTTCCAATTATTATTGATCGATAAGAAGGGACAAGTTCATAAAACAATAAAGATATTTTTTAAAGATGGACACTAAAAAGCTGACCTTATTTTCAGAAAGAGTTTATGTGTTGAGTAAGTATTAAATGTGTTTTATTTAATTAATTATTTTCTTTTTTTAAACGAGATAAAGTGACGAGACGAACGAAAAATGGTAAGCATCTCGCCTGCCCATAACAACACAGTACCATGCAAATAATATTCCCTTTCCAAATTTTATTATATAAGGAAACGGCAAATTAAGCTTCGAACCTGATATTTGTACAGAGCATCGCTTTTTTCCCGTTTTTTTACAGAATGGTGCGATATTGTTTAGTGACCTTGCAAATATAACCAACTAATTAGTAAAGGGTTAAAGAACTCTCACCCATATTATGACGCTGAATATTTTGACTGAATAAAATTAAAATCTGCATTCAACGTCAGATAACATCATCACATGATTATGAGTGGTAGGACTCTTTAACAGAGTCCGCATCGAATGTACCCACAAGCAAGTTGTTCTATCTCCAAATAGTAATGTAAAAACAACTATATTCCGATTTGAAGGTAAAGGGACAATAAAATCTTCATTTTTTGTGTGATTAGCAGAGTGCAGAGCAAAGCAGTAAGCGTAGAAAAAGATGTCTCTTACCAACAGGTGTCGCTTGTCTCAGTATTTTATCTCCTTAAAAAATTATTTTGCTATTTGATAAAGAACACTATATTAAACATCAACAAAATGAAAAGTAACAACGTCCATTTATAAATATCACGGGACATCTTAGACACGGCTATCCGATCCCAAACTAGGGAGAGCCTGTACTATGTCAACCAGATAACTGATATACATACATATATAATTTAAATGCACACTTGTATAGATAAATAAACACCCAGATACAGAAAAAAATATCTCTGCTCATCGTAGAAATATTATGACCTGAGTGGGAATCGAACCCACGACCTACGGCGTTGCAGTCAGGAGCACTAACAGTGGTGTAGTGACACCAACAGGCCAGTCAGTAATGAGGAGAAAACTGCTGCGCATTGAGATGAAACTTTACACTCCCGCTTTTAAGTTCAATAAGCAGATTATATTATACATCGATATGACTTTTGATTTTAATTTTTTTGGATGGCATGTTACAGAGGTGTATCTGTAACCTGTTATCTAACATGCTATTTTGACATCTACAGTTTTATAACGTTTTTTACGAGATAAAGTTACGAGACGGGCAAGTCGTCGTATGATACGTCACGCTGTTATCTACAAAACACAGTATCACACAAAACGTGCTTGACTCTATGCTGCGCTCTTCGGTATCTATATATTATCTCTTTGCCCAGTAATTATGCTGCCTGCATCATTGCTCTGCAAACCGAAACACTGTAGCGCTTATACTTTACTGCTTGGCGGCAGAATAACTGGCAATGCAGAATTATTCTACAGGTTCTGAGTCATATCACTAATAAATATCTAGATAATACACTTATTTTAATACAAGCAATCATCATATCCATCAGCTATGCATAGGTTTATGCGTTTGTATAAAGGCAATCAATCTCAGTGGCTCTGCGCCGCCTCATCAGGCGAATGAACCAGATCAAATCAACAAAGTACTCGCAGCGCGATCAATTTAGCTATTTCACTAGGCCCAATGCATTCACGTTTGACTTTAAATGTTTGCCCTCATATTATTTGCGGTTAGAAAAAACCCTCTCGTTCGTGTCGTGTACAGTCGATTTCTAACTAAGCCATGGCTATATTCTCTAATAGGCTACTTTATTAATTTTAATATTCATCATACAAGTAAGTTTTTGTGTACATTTATTCGATTTTTTCGTTAATTAAATAGGTAATTGTTTAATTGAACACCAAAAATAAAATCGTACAGACAATGAATAATTTACTTATGTTCTTAGAAAATCATGTTCTTAAAATGTTAAGAATAACAATATGTATTACTCGAACAATATGTAAGACATCGAGTCTTAAATTATTTTCATCCGAGCATCAACAACCTTCACATTATGCCAAATAATGGCAAAATAATAGATAGACTAAAATCTATTAAGTATTTTTTCGAAAAAAAAATTCTTCAGTATAAGTCGGAAATCGGTAAAAAGATGTTTATTTTACCATCCGTTTAATTTGCGTGACTAACAGAACAAAGTATTATGTAGACACACAACAGGGCATGTTTGTCATGCGATTTTTTGTATTGATTTTTATTTAGAATTTATTAATTTTGTGGTGTTTAAAATCGGGTTTGGTACTGTGTTGTTATTAAGGGGATGTAAGGGGTCCCAACCAACATCTTCCGGGACCCAAGCCAACCTCACCTGCACGTGGTGCGCCCTGCCAAACAGCAAACGAGGCACTGGCGACTCGCCAACACGCACTGGACCAGCGCGGCGGGTTAAGGTCCAAACCCTCATAACGTTGAAAGTTCTCCCATCAGGCGGGGCTTCATGCCCTGTGATAGGGGGCTGCGGTGGCAACGCTGGCGTTGACGGGTGTCAGTCGAGCGCCAGAGATGAAACGAAAGGGGTACTAAAAATCTCCGGGAACCTCCCGTCCGACGACCATGGCAAATGCAAAAACGAACAACCGACGTAGGTTATCATTGACAATCTTACACACACTCTGAGGACAGACGAAAAAATCGCGGAGCTGGAAAAGGAAATTAATAAGCTGCACTGGGATATATTGGAGCTAGCCGAAGTCCGAAGACAGGGAGAGGACATAATAACCCTGAAGTCTGGCAACTTATTCTGTTTCCGGGAGGGCGACCAGCAATCCCAAGGTAGTGTCGGGTTTATCGTCTACAAATCCCTTATTAACAACATTGAAACGATCGATAGTTTCTCGAGCAGGGTGGCGTATCTGATACTCAGAGTATCCAAGCGGTATTCATTGAAGGTGATACAGGTTTACGCGCCGACCTCGGCACACCTGGACCACGAAGTGGAAGTTATGTATGAGGATATCAGTAGGGCCATACATACTTCAAAAATGCACTTCAGTTTTGTAATGGGGAACTTCAATGTGATGCTGGGCAAGAGAGGCGACAACGAGTTGAGAGTGGGACAATTTGGACATGCGCTGCGAAACCCGAGGGGTCAAAGGTTGGCCGAATTTCTAGAGAAAGACGAACTTTTCTTCATGAACTCTTTCTTCAAGAAGCCGCGTCATAGGGAATGGATCTAGAAGAACCCCGACGGTTCCACTAGAAATGAGATAGATTTCATTATGACCACCAGGAAACAAATATTCAACGATGTCTCTGTGATCAACAGGGTGAAGACTGGGAGTGATGAGCAAATAGTTAGAGGCACCGTCTAATGAAGCCTACGTCCGACCTATTGCAGCTCACATACAAAACCCCCAGCGCTTTCAACTCGAATTAAAAGATCGTTTAACTTGCCTAGAAGATTGCGCTACAGTGGACAATATAAATAACAGGTTGGTAGAAACTGTCCATGAGGTGGGGGTCTAAATTCTTTAGCCTCACCGGAAAAATTAACCTCAAAAACTCACCTATCAAACCCTCACCTTCCAATGACGCTGAAGCATATCGGCAGCTCAATAGGCGCATCCACCATTACTTGCGGCGCGATGTACGAAATTTTAATACGCGACCTATTAAATAAACAATGAAGCGAAACATAGGCTCCAAAGTGTTCGCAAGTGACCTGTCTATTAGGCAGAGCCAATTGACAAAGCAGAAGATAGAAGATAGAAGACGGCAGTGTAGCGGCTAGTCGGAGGTATTGAGGGAAGTCGAAAGATTCTATCGACAGTTATATACCTCGGTCACCAAACCTGCTCACTTGGACAAAGACTCAAGAGCCAAGCTTAACCGACACTTTAGCGAAGATATACCTGACATCAGCTTGTGCGAGATTAGTATGGCCTTCAAACAACTTAAAAAACAACAAGGCGCCATGGGGAAGATGGAATTACTACGGAGCTTTTGAAAATGTATTGAACACAAATACTGAAAGTCCATGAGAAGCTATTTAATCCTATACTACTCGAGGAAATCACTCCAGGAGCATGGAACAGAAGCGAGGTGGTGCTGTTCTTCAAAAAAGGAGATAAGACCTTACTGAAGAACTATCGACCCATCTCGCTTCTGAGCCATGTTAATAAGTTGTTTTCGAGGGTAATCACGGACCGTCTCGCCCACAGGCTTGTTGACTTCCAGCCTCCCAAAAAAGCTGGTTTCCGAAGAGGCTATAGAACCATAGACCACATCCATAGGCTGCGATAAATTATACAGAAGACCGAGGAGTATAATTTGCCATTATGCTTACCGTTTATGGACAATGAGAAGGCTTTCAATTCGATCGAGACATGGGCAGTACTGCGGTCTATCCAGCGGTGCCATATTGACTATCTGTACGTTGAGGTGTTGAAGTGTTTGTACAGTTACACCACTATGTCGACTCGTATGTAAGACCGGAGCACGGGGGCAATTTCATTGCACAGGGGAGTGAGGCAACGAGATATTGCCTCTCTGAAGCTTTTCACTAATGCAATGGAAGACGCCTTTAAGCTTCTGGAATGGCAAGGCCTTTCGTTTTGCTGACCACATCATGGTCATTGCAGAATCGCTGGAGAACCTCTGTATAATGCTCGAAGGCCTCAATCGAATCTCCCAACAGGTGGATTTGTCATGTCGAATGTCCATGAGTCGCCCACCCCAGGGATAGTTGGAGACTCGAACCTCGAAGTTCATGACGACTTTTTAAAATAATGTTATAATTTTTAACGAAGCCATATATTAGCTATCTCGCATACGATGCAAAAATTTTATTTCCACAAATATGTGTGGTCTATTAAAAACACTTGATATATATAACATATTTTTTAAATTTTGTGAAAGGCTTATGTAGTAGATCTAAGATATCTTGTGGAATTTTAGTATTAGGCAAAAGAAGAATTTTCACTTCAGATGGTATATAAGAGTTATATGTAAGCTTCGAGAAATGACTTGGGGGATAAAATCAATTTTATTTAAGAGATAAAGAGCAATTTGTTAGTGTTATAATAATTTTGGCTATGGTTTTGCTTTTACTTTACTAAATGGCTACAAAAATCTCATTTAATAATTTATTTAATTAATGCGAATACTATTTATTATACTTTTATGTAATTATATACTATTAATGACATAAAAGTAATTTACACATTTTAGTGCGTAGTGTTTTTTTTTTCGTAATTATCGTGTTTGAAGTACTATTATTCTTAATTTTAAGAAATAAGATACGCTAATTCATTTATTTCATATTCAAATTATGGAAATGAAAAAAGTTACTAACAAATTGCATACGGATTATCACTGATATTCAATATTTGCATAGGAATTAAATCATATTCTAGAGCCAGAAAAAAAAGGAAAAATTTATCGAAATTTCACTACAAAGCTAATGTGATCAATTCAGACAACTTTAATGAGATAGCCGAAGCTGCGTGCGTGAGGGAGTAGCGGGTAGATAGGATTTCGGTACTGCGGCACCAATTTGTTGTTTACTAACTATTGCCATTTATCCAGATATAAATACATGAAGCTTGTTGCATGTTGTTTGCACAAGTGTTACGAACTTAATGTATAATAATATCATTTACATTTCGAAAACACAATTCGCTATACTTTTTATCAAAATTGTAAATACTTTTACACGATATGAATGTGTACTTATTACTTTTATACTTATAAAAGATTATCATTTTTATTTCTTAAAACTTCCTGATTTAGCTTTTATACAAAGTAAATAAAAATACATCAAGGAATATTTTACGTAATTTATGTGCCACACAATGTACGGGACCCGGACATAAGAGTAGCGCATGCTACGTTCTGTCCAAAATATATAATGATTATTCAATTTACCCTAATATTACATCTCAAACAATTAAAATTTGCGATGCCATCGACTGTTTCATGCCGCAACGGATAGGGGAATCGACATGATCTACAACGTAGCAAATCTTATCGTCTACGAAAAAACTACTATTAAATTTAAGTTCCTATTCCAATGTTTATTTGCAATTTTATTGTGAAAAAACGATTTTTACTGAAACAGTTAAAAAGAAATTTGTAACAGTTGGCACAAAATGCGACGAATAATTATTATTCATTCAACGAAGAGATATTTTGTGACCAGAACATGTGTTGCTTCAGCTTTTGTAAGCTCTTTTAGTCAAATTTAAGGCCAGATAAAAAACAAATACAAATATATATTTTATGTGTTCGCTAACGGTGATATTGTAAGTTTGAATTACACTTACTTAAAGTACTTGGACCGCCGTGCTTATTAAAGTAATGAGATATTTAATTCAAGGCACGTACGTGTTTGCAACATGTTATTAAGGTGTAAATAGCATTATATTTCTCCATAGTTTTACTATTTTTGCTTACTGTAGATATATGAACAACCACACATTCGGTGTCTAAGAACTAGCTTTTACAACTGCAACTTTATTGAATTTATAGATACTAATTTCTCTTTTTGACTCGGTATAATTTCATGTTAAAAAATCCCATTTATAAAGTTAAAAGTATGGACTCAATAAAACCTGTCCCTAATTTTTCACCTGTTTGGTTTTCGTCCAATTTGACTGATTTACTTTTGGAATTGAAATATACTGTTTTATGTTCTAAGTGTTAAAACTGTTGCAGAGTCTGAGTGGGGCGGTACCACTGTGTTGCCTGTTATATAACCGTCTAGTCATATTCCAAATGATAAGCGAACTATACAGTTAGTAGATCGAATCATGTTCCAGAGCCAGAGAAAATTTTTAGATACATTTAGTCTATTTATACAAAACTTATTTGACGGTCAATCCGCACTGGGGCAGCGTGACGGTATGTGCCCATATATTCTCTGGCATATACAGAGGAGGCCTGTGTCCAGCAGTGGGGCGTATATAGGTTGTTACCTAATTTTACCTACTTAATATCACTCATCACGTATAATGACTGTGAATTCTGTAAAGTATATGAAACATGAGGAATCCAAATGTAAAATAAAAATTTGTAAATAATTTCATTTTATAAATTTTGTATGCACCAAAGTACTTAATGACATTTTTTCTTTATTTTTGTACTAAAATTTTTATAAACTTAAGATACTATGTTTATTTACATTTGCTTACTTATTCAAAATTACATGACAATAATTTTTTTTATTAGATAAAGTGACGAGACGAGCAGGTCGTGCGCCTGATGGTAAGCGCACGCCTGCCCATAATAACACAGTACCAGAC
>DWHR010000188.1:0-10488 GCA_018248075.1 Eurytides protesilaus protesilaus
TATGGAGTCCTGATAGGGGCAGCATACTAAAGTTGTTATCTTATTAAAGACTTATATAAATGTAAACAAGTACTTGGTTTGCTAAACTCGCAACCGACATGCGTTACAAAACCATACATACCTAAAGCTTTAGTAATAATACTTCCAACATGAGAGTCTAGAATAAGTTTACTATTTAATATAAAGCCTAAATCTTTGTTAATCTCAACTCTTTTGAGGGGTGACTCTGAGTAAATTATAGTTAAATTTACACGGTTTACGTTTGCGAGTAAACCTAATGACTTCATACTTATCCACACTTACTCGTAATTTTAATTTTTGTACTTTTTAGTATGACGCGAAAGTGGCTAAATCTGTATGAGTGTCAATATATTGAATTAAATGCAAGCGCCCGGACACTGAGCTACCATGGCCCAATAAATATGTACATACATATGATTTATCTTATTATTTATTCATGCCAATTATTGTAAAGCTTGTCTTATTTCTGTAACATGTCCTCTGTTTTAAGCGAGTTTGAAGAATATACTAGATGACTTTAAGCCGTTGATCTTTGGCGAATCATTACGAACCATTCCCTTAAAATGTACATTCATAATGTACATACATGTTTTTCAATTTTA
The DNA here is from genome assembly GCA_018248075.1 of Eurytides protesilaus protesilaus. NCBI lineage: Eukaryota > Metazoa > Arthropoda > Insecta > Lepidoptera > Papilionidae > Eurytides > Eurytides protesilaus. The sequence continues at coordinate 624 of DWHR010000188.1, forward strand.
CTCGTGTTAATTTAATCTAATAAATTAATTATATTAAATGATATTTTACTAACCATTTAAATTGTGTTACATGTATATATTCACCACGGATCGCGGTTTCTTTCTATAGCAAAAAAAAACAATTTATCGGTAGCTATTGTTTTAAATAATCTTTTTACTTCTAAGAAAGGAACTAATATAGTCATGCATTGAAGTGCACCGCCCGCCCGCCCGCTGATAAATGCGCGTGCGGTAAACAATGCGAAACGCAACTACCACCGTTAATCTACTCTACACGTGTTTCACCCCTCCACGGGGCATCCTCAGGAGATGTTAGACCGACCAATACCAAACACCGAGTGCCAAACCCTCATACAATATGGTATTTAAAACGTATCACGTGTATCACATTCATCTCAGTTGAGACATTCATTCATCATCAACGTGTTGTGACATTTTCTTATTCCAAGAGCAATGTACATGTTCTTTTAATTTGTTTATTGTATTAAGTTATCGTAAAGTGCAAGTATTCCATCTATAAATACTTATTTCTATAAAAAGGGAGAAAATTTACAATCAAATACACTCACGTATATGGAAAATTGTATCCCATTTATGTATTTTTATGTAATTATTTTTATTTATTATTATTATTAAAATTTTCCAATGATTAGTCTTGTGTTATCTATATGCTTTGCAATGGTGAGCCAGACTATGGCTAGTAAGCTTTATTGTAACGTCATTATGTCGATTGGGATACGAAATATTTCTCATATTCTTGCGATCATTTCTTATTTCAACTTAAAAAATCTTCAACAGCAGTTATTGACATTTCTCTGTCTCGAGTCTCGTAACTTGTTAAAAAGAACATCTGGCATTGCACTAAGGGGTCGCCGCTAGTATGTTTCGGTTATAAAAAATCTCCTGGTATTCTGCCAGTGTTCGCATCTAGATAAGTGACATTCAATGCACAATCGACCATTGTTGCTTGTTTCCATGTAGCTTATTCACTTTAAATCGCCTTTGAATTGTATCTTAAAGCTACAATTCCTCTTATTGTCTGAAGTAGATAACTATCGTGTTTCTTTAGAAGATAAAATAACGAGACGATTAAGTCGTGTGAATTAATGATAAGCCACATACCTGCCCTTAACAACACAACACCACACATAAAGAACGTGGTTAGCACACGGCGCTACAATCGTCAACCAGATTTAAGATCTCTATGCCCAGTAACTACACTGGCAATAATGCCCTTTGAACCAAGGCACAGTAGTGCTTAACGCTATTGCATAAGTGACATTGCGGTGGTACCAACCCAGGTGGATTCTGCAATAGAGTCCCACTGGTGAACCAAAGTTATTTTCTGAAACATTCTTATGGTAATAAGGATGGCACGAGCACATACGCAGCATCCGTCTTATGTATTAAATATAATAATAATACCTTAGACCACTTCCTGTATACAACAGCAAGTAGTCAAGAACAGTGCTTGTCTAGATGCAATATGTCTTGATGGAACCTTTTACCATGTTCATCTGATGCTGACCCAAAATTGATGGGGAAAAAATCGAAGTGAGAGTATAAAAGGTGAATTTTAAAAGACATGTTGCATTTTAAACCTTTGTAAGAGGCTAAAAGTTTTTGAATTATTTCTAGGTGTTGGTAGTTTTTATGTTTTTCGTTTATTTCCATGAAAATTGTGACTTACTTTTATAACAGCGTTGCATACTCTTTTTCAGAGTTGTACAACTTAATTTAAAAATGTGTGACATTCATTCTAAAGCTCTCGTATTTGTGGGCCGATAAAGATTCTATTTTTAAATTTTGCGTCGCCGATTCGGGAAAAATTTGTTTTAAGGTACTAAAAGCCTTTATTATCCTTATTCATGACCTTTATAACATTCTTCATGATCCTTTATGAGGAGTGGAGAAAAATATTTTTTTCACTTGGAACTAAAGTTTTCTCATTTACATTTTTTATTCCGGAATCAAAAAAAAAGTGTGGTTAGTTTTTAACTGTGTATCTTTTATGTCTTGCACTTGACTGCGCCATAAATACACACATAAAAAGCACCAAAATTTGGTGTTTAGTTTTATCTTATGTTTATTTTTTTTTAATTCGAATGGTTTTGGTGTGGATTAGTACGACCTGAATAGAATAACGTCGCATATATGAGAAAAAGAAACATAAAAAATAGAATATTAAGAGAATTTATAAAAAATGTACCTTTGATAGCAGAGAGATAAAATCAAATGTGTTATAAGAATGCTGTTGACTTTATATTTATCATATTTCATTTGAAGTTTTCGTTGCAAATTAGTGTTATTTTTTGCTAAAAAGACACAGTTACTAAAGAATAAATAAATAATATCTGAAGTTAAGTACTTGCATTCCCAATTGTCTTACCTTACTCTATATTGTACTATAACGGCTCTATATAAAGTTTTATTGTTTTAGTTGGTTTCACATTACCTGTTTCTGACTTTTATTTATTCAAGTAAGGTTCTCTGCATGATGTATAAAACTACACTGCATATCGGCGCCTTCGTTATTTATACGGACGTTTGTAAAACGGCTAAGATATGAGCCTCCCCCTTTCATACCTCCCTAGCCCATCTACCCCCACCTTGAAAAATTGATTTGGTTTAAATGTTAACAAAATCTATTCTGTCCTATTTTTATTGGTATTTTTTAAACAAAAAATAACTATTTTATTTAAAAGACTACTATTATCAATTAAGTGCACTTTCTTATTACAATATTTTACAGAAATAACTAGAAATTTAAAATAAACACATATGAGTCGACAATTAATAAGATATTATGAATTGTAAAAAACTGCAGACGGATAAGTGCCATTATATTTCATAAGAACGGGAAAGCATTCAACTTATTAATCGTACAGGTTATATACTTAACATTAACTTAAAAATAATTGCTAGGTGGCAGCTCATTCACTACTATCAAACATCGATATACATAAATGAGTCATCCTCTTTATCAATTAATAGAATAATAAGCGTAGCACTGAAGTCATCCTGCTAAATATGAAATAGTAATCAATCTTTTTTTAAGGATTTAAGCCCGTGAACTATCGTAAGCTAAGTAACGGCTGTCCTACTAGAGCATGCAGACTTTGATTCGAACTGGTTAATGTAAATTGGTCTACATAACCTAAAGCGATCAAGATACATATGTAAATGTTACAATAAAAAAAACCTAGACAAAAACTTTAATTATGAAATATTTTTAGCAGATTAGATCTAGCGATTTTTAGGTAAGTTATCCCAGAGAAACTACACAAAAAGCTTTCCAGTTTTAAATTATCTAAAGTATAACTGTAAGAATAAATACGAGTTTACAAAATTTCAGCTTGTAACTGCTGTTCTATAACATTACTTTTGGATTGCGATAATTTGAATAAACAGTTGGTGCTAAAAGTAGTAGAAAAATCATTTCTTCAAAAAATCGTAAATTATAAAATAGGAAACAAACAACCGTGTTCGTTTATTACAATTTGAAGATGTGGGACTCATCACTGCCATCATCTGACTTCTATGCTATGTCTTTTTCATTTTCTTTGCACATATTAACTAACACGTTCCTGTTCTTATCATTATATCTCAATTATGAATATACGCAAAAAATAGCTAAAATAAAGTGAACAAAATAGTGCAATAAATTATACGCGCTATCTTCAATACTCAATATTTACATACTAGCTTCTTAGTAAACTTAAGCTCACGTCTGCAAACATTTATAGTCACGCCTAACTTTAATGGGACCGTTTGAAAGACAAGTACGGCGTAAATATGTTAATATGCAATAATAATTTTACTCGTTATTTGTTTATATGCGTTAAATATGATTATATTTAAAATTTAACTTATCTTTGTACTGAAAAGATTTTATACTTTGTTTCTTCTTCTACATTTTTTGTTTTTATAAAATACGCTTTCACCAATTTATTTATAATTTTTTTTTAGTTTGCCTGAGGCATATCACTGCATAGAAAGTTATTCTATCGCCAAAACATTATCGTTAATTACACTTCATTAAACATATCAAAAATGTTCAGCATTCAATTCTGATTCTACGACGGCCAATCAATTAGGAATTAATCAACTGAACGGGATATATTATAGTTCACAATTTATAGGTAGATACGGGTACACATATTGTTCTTTTTTCCTCATTTTCATAGTTCGATATTAGAGAGACAGAACCTAATAAGAGACCGGAACTCGCCTAAAGCATCGATATACTGAACTTTGTTATGCAAGCGCTCTTATTTATTTACAACTTAAAACCGTGCAAACCATCAGGATTCGATTGGTGTGGCTCTAGCTTCATTAGAAAATAGCATGGAAAAAAGCATTCCAATTCAAACATTTTTACTTAGTAAAGTGACATTTAATTGTTATTCGATTGCTTTCATTATAAGCGGAATCGATTTAATATTCAGTAGGCTTTTATTTAGTGCATCTAAGCCATCTATTATTTAAAAAAACGCCGACTGAACTATAAGTAGTCGGCACAAAAGTTAGCAAAGCTTAGTTTTTTTTTCTTTAAACAAAAAGTTATTGCTTTTATCTATTACAAATCAATAAAGTTTGTCGCAAGTGCAAGACAAGCTTTCTAAACCAAATTAATATCTTTTGATAACACTTAAAATGAGTTGGGACCGAGAAACGAAAATTAAAATAGCAAGTGCCCTATTCATCATTAACTCAAATCAAATCAATATATCTTTAATTAATAATCTTAAATCAAATGATTTGCTCACCTTTTAGAGACGAAATCTAGGTATAATAAGCTTATATTTATATATACATAGTCACCATAATATATTTGTGAAAATTTACATAAATAGTGATAAAATCATCCTAACGATATTTGAGCAATAAATAGGCTATCATGTCAAATTGCACTGTTCTTGGAAGTTTAAGTTTGATCTGTAATTATTCCGCGAAATTCCTAATTTCCTAAATCCTTTTAGCATGCGAGTAGATCGTGTTGGACTCAATATTTATTTTCTAACAGAATCCTGATGAACGATTCCACTTTCGCTCTTGAAGCAGCTTAAACCAAGCACCATAAATTAACTTGTACCCTTGACTTTTTAGAAATTTGAAATTAAATTACGTCGCCACGAAGATTTTGTATTTTTCTTGGAATCGAGAGTAGGTAAGTAAGCAAAAGTAAAATCATCGAATTTTTTTGATGAATGATTTCTTGTAATAGTCTGAGAAGTCATGAAAAAGAATCGATATATTAAATAATGTTTCAAATATCTTCTTAAATTTCATGCAATTGAAAATCAACTTTCTGGTGCCTATCTTTTTTTACTTGAACTTGAGATGTTTAGCTTACGAATCTAAAGTAATGGATATGCATGTTTAGTTTACGAATCTAAAGTATTGGATATGCAGTTACATATATTTTTGTTCCATATTAAACAGGGCTTTCATAGAGTACGCCAATATTTTTAGCTCGATATTAACACTTACTTTAAGTACCGTAAGCAAGTTAGTAGTTGACAAATTAGTTTACTGCTCCGGATTTTGACGTATATAAGGTCGTCTTAAGTTTCGCTTTTTAAAAAATATGCATATATCTCTGTTATTTGAATTCTGATAATCTAAATATTGGAAAAAATCCGTTAAATATTAGTACGTAATCATTGGTGTATCATGTATATATAAATATCGTAATTCAAATTAATAAAAGTATACACCGCCGTAATAATTTAAAAACTATAAAATCTTTTACAAACAGTACATGATAATTAAGTATATGTTAGAAAAAGAAATAAAAACGGAATCAGTTTAGGATTCTCATTAGATAACTTCGTTATTTTAATTTAATTATTGAATTTGTTATTTTAATTAAATTTGTTATTTTAATTTATTTAATGAAATTTCAGTAAAATATAACAATTTTAAATATGGAGGCAACATATACGATTACGATAAAAGACGCGAAGAGAGAAAGCGATCTCATACTCACGATATACAGGTGCGACGTGGCATACATGGAGGGACGTGGAGCAACCCGTACAGAAACTTTTGGTGTATAATAAAAATAAAAAGAACGCTATCCAATAGCACAGTCAGAGTGAAAATATTCTATAGTTTAGAGTAAACGCTCGTGGTTTCCTTTTTGGAGCATATGTATGATATTGGTTTTTCGGGCGTCTAAGTCGGAATAGACTAGAATATTACTGGAGACAATTCAATATTGCATTTTTTTTTAAGTTTGTGCTAGATAACATACTATGATCTATGATAACATACTATGACTTATTACAAGTGACAAAGTCGGTCAAATTCAAATTTGATTGTATCCAAGAAAGAACGATAATTCAGAATATTGTTTTTTAAATATTTAAAGTCTTTTTAGTTAAAGTTAGTAAATATCATTACGAATTGATAAATGGACAATTTAGTTAATAAAAATAATGAATGAGAAAAACTGCCTTAATGCTTTAATATAGAAGCGATAAGAAAAATTTTACAACCGTGAAAACAGACTGCGGAAAACAAGGCGACATTGAAAATAGCATTTGTTCCAACGACGACAAACAGGTATAACGTGATGGAAAAGCGAAGTAACTTGGAATAAAATGAAGCAGTTTGGTTAAAAGATTTATGTTACGTGGTGCATTTTATAATTTAAAATACATCATTTGCTAAATTTCATCGTTTCTCTTTTCAATTTTTTTATTTACGCAGCAGGTATGATTCGTATAAGGGTTTTAAAGACGACATATACTAGCCGTAGTTTGAACTATAGTGCGTATTGGGATATGCCATTGTACGCGCATCAAGGAAAGCTACTGAATATATTTAAAATAATTCTTTTATGTTTTATTTCGTAGACAAGGACAAGGTTACGCCTTAATCGTGAAAAAATATTTATGAATGAATGCCATTTTTATCACACATCACTGAACACCTGATGAGTATTATCTTGTGGAGAAGTGCGACATCTTTTTGATTATTATTGTATTTATCCTTTTTTTGATAATGATTGTATCTATATAATATAATTAAATGAAAGTATATGTGAAATAATAGTTTTTGAATTTTACGGGTATCGGCTAGTTATTAATAAAGGATCGTGTTCCTGGTGCCTCTGAAATGCCGACAAGTTACGCATCAAAAAAAATGACTATTGCTGTTCATACTGCATACTCGTGCAAAAATCTACATTACGTGAAAAATATTCATGTTTATAAACCCTTGCATGTTTGTTAACTCATTCTAACCATTTCGCACCAGGGTATTTATATTTTCTTTTACCATTTAATTTACTCCGTATATTTTATTTATAAAACATGTATTTAACAAACAGTTAATAATGATTTTTACTTCTGAATAGCCTCTTTTATGATTTATTTTTTCTGTGAAATATCTTTAATTTTTTTATTAATTGGCTACACTATCGCATTAGGATATCCTGTCATGGTAGTTGTAGAAGCGTAAATAAACGTATGTATCCTAATATTTGTATTAATAAGACTTGATTAACTAACTCGAGCTTAAGTAATTATAAGTAACATATTGAAGTATACACTTGTATGAAGCGGAATATGAGGCGTAAATCGAATTTGATTGCATGAGCTGTCTACGTTTCCCTCGAGCGTGTACACACAAGGAATGAATTTAAATATTCGTTCGTGTTCCGATTGTATAAATTAGCCTAATTGAAATAAGTATGTTGCTTGTAGTTTTTATTTAATAAACGACTTGATATTTTACATGTAATACTTATAACGTAAAATAAATTGCCATGTTATATTAGTTATTATATATTGGAAGCTTGTATAGATACAATGTGTAGATGTATCACAAAATATGTTATAACTTGCAGTAGACAAAAATCATCTTTTGTTTGTTCTAAAGTATTTCAAAATATTCTTTCAGATAGTCTTGAAAAATATATTTAAATTTTAATAATTCTATGCGAAAAATTTTACTATTTTTCTGTTGTAAATTGTACTATTGCCCATATAATTTAAGAAAGGGAAGCCTAGTCTCAAGCTTTAAAAACATCTAATTTAGCACGCATAAAGTTATTGATAAAAAAAACTCCTACAAGTTTTGTTTAATGCGGTGTTCTCCCTTTCATGACGCAATGTTCCAAGTGTGGTGCACAGGGCAAAGTGCTTTGCAAATTTTCGAAGGTATCGTTCAATTTCCTGAGCTCTTTGATAAAAGAAGCATGAAAAGGGCTCGTTGATAACGTATGAACACCAAAGGAATCGAGAATCTATTTCAATTTGTAATCAATTTTTCTGAGGTCTTAGAAATAGATGGAAAGCATAGCTTGTAAATGTAACATAACGATTTTATCTTACTTAACTCTTTATAACAAGACAACTTGATCTATAATATATTAAAAATATAACAAGAGAAATTAAAAATTTATTTTATTTTCGACACTTATGGAGCAGAGAATAGATTAGTGATTTCATTAATCATCTCACGATAATGTACGGCTCGGCTGAAACGAGATTTAAAATTATCACAAATAAATGATTATTAGTATTCCTTACAAATATACATAAAGTATAATCTATTCAGTTACCTAGCTTGTTTCCTAAAAAAATTTTAAGAAATTATTGCTCAGACCATATAAAATTGTGTTTATTTGAGAGTACAAGAGGATAAGAGGCATATTCAAAGTTAATCAACTGGTGCCATTCCGTAATAATTACATTTTTTTAGATGCAAGAAATATAATTTAATTTAAAGGTGTAGTAATTTTTACTTTAAAACACTAAGGTTTTTCACGTTTTTTTTTTAAAACACCAAGGTTTTCTAGGATATATTATTGTGTTATTCTAAAATTTAGCGTGTAATAAATTCGAATATTCGGAACCAAAATAGTAAGGTGGAAATAATTACCGGTAAACGTGATGTTGGTTTTATGCGCTAAGTTACACTGTGCTATATGCGCTAAGTTACACTAAAAACAACATTGTTTAAACAATGCGAATGCTTTAGTGAATGGTTTGTGGATGGAGTTGGTGATGAAAAAATTGTTGCAATACACTTTAACGGGGGCCCGAACATCCAAATTAACACCGGCCCAATGTGTAAAGCAGAGAAAGTTATGGCAATCCACTCTCCTCTGCCAACTAATCCCTTGAGTGAGGGAGTCTAAATATCTCAAGAGTTCATTGGGGTTATCCCCTTTTAGTTGTACGTACAAGTATTTGGCATCTCCTAAAAAAACTCTCTCTCTCTCTCTTTCTTCGGTTTCTTTAGTGTTGACGGTCGTGACCACCTCGAGTAAACATTTAAAAAACTATCTCCTAAAACATGTATTTGCTTTTAATCTCTTTTCTTGTTAAAAAGCTACAAGAAGAGCAAGTCGTGTGTCTGATGGTAAGCGTCACGTCTGCCCGTAACAACACCAAACTCTATGCTGCGTTCGGCATCCATTAAGGTAGAATGGTCTCTTTGCCAAGGTAATTACGCAAGTATCATTGTCTTTCAAATCGGAACACATTATATAGTGCTTACACACTAGTACTTGGCAGCCTAATAACTGGCAATACTATGGTAACACCATGACTGGACTGGATGGACTCTGCAATGAATCCCGCCACTTTCAAATATTATATAAACTATACGTATGCTTGAAAGAGAAAGTTACAAATTATTCATTTATTCTAAAAATATCTATTATATATTATATGTATTATTACTAGAAAAATTATATGTATTATTGATTTCATAGTATTGTATTCAAATCCGCGCAAACAATTTTTTTACCTATTTCAAAAAAGAGGGTCTCGATTTTTATGCGTTGTTGGTGTTTGTTATAAAAATACTGTTTTAGGACGTTTAATTTACTTTGAAAATATAACAG
>DWHR010000189.1:0-10485 GCA_018248075.1 Eurytides protesilaus protesilaus
GAGGTAAAATTTGGTTTTACAAAGCTTATGCCATCAAAACTCTGTTGACAGTCGCAAAGTCGTTTTTACTCTGAAATGTTTATTGGAATCGGTTTATATATTGTATTTTAGGAATGAAATAAAATCAAGGGTTTATTTTAACATTCAAAAAATCCACCAACATGTATTGAAATATATTTAAACAACACATTTTCACTAAGGAAACAACAGTTAATCTTTGAACATTTTTAATTTAACTATTAATTTATATATCTATTCTAGATATATAAAGAGGAAGATTTGTATTTTTGTAACGAATAAACTCAAAAACTACTCCTCCGATTTCAAAAATTATTTCACCATTTAAGTACGACGTTATCACTGAGTAACAAAGGCTATATTTATAACTAGAAAAATTTAGGGATCCCTACTACTAAAACGTCAATAATATAAACGAAGAAGTACAAAAATTGCCATAAAATGTCCTTTATCGCATGCGCTGCAAAAACTGTTCATGATAGAACAAAAAAATATTCAACAATATTAAAGAACATATTTATATCTACAAAAAACTTCAGTATACCATATGTCCCAGTTTTGTAGTTTTTACAATATAACTACTTTTTACAGTTTAAGAGTTGACATAAATATCGACCATAATCAGAACATGTTATCCGTACGTTTATATCAATCCTTATCCAATTAAATTATTCGTATTCAAGACTGTTTCAATAACTGGAGCTTGCTTTTTTATTATTTAAATCGGATATCCTATTCAAAAGATGTTACAATGTTAAAAAGTCACCTGAAAAAAATATACCGAGCGTTATTGCGCCTCGTGGCAGGTGTGACTCCACGCAAACAGCGCTAATAAATGTATTGGCAACAAACACCACCAAACAAATCAACAACACAAAACATCAAAAAATCGAAAAAAAAAAGGAAAATATATATAAAAAACCTTACTTCTACTTCAATGAAAATTACCTTAAATGGACGTTTTGTTTGGAATATTTTTTAGTAACTGCACTTATTTTTATTTTGCATTTATTCCGAAATGTCAAATAGTAAAAATTTATAAAATTAAATTATTTAAGCCATAAAATAAAAATGTTAATAAAGGAATTAATAATTTGATCCAGATTCAAAAAAACTTTGCAAATAGAAACAGATTTATGGATAAAAAAATTAAAAATTTTATAGCTATAATCAATAGTACTAAACTGGAAAAGAAATATTCTTAAAGATACGGCTACTCTATGTTTATCTCAAAATATAAAACACAAATGTCTACCCGTACGGAGCCGGGCGGGCCGCTAGTGTATAAATAAAAGGATAGAGGGTTGCAGTTGTGTTGGCATAATGAAAAACTACTGGGTAGCTTTTAATTAATTATTATCTAAAAAATATTGTAATATCCCCATTTAAAATAAAGTTATTAAAGTTCTAATAAACATCGATTTTTATATTTACTAAGTGTTTTGTGATATATGTTATCTTGTCGTGGATAGCTGGGGTAAATCTTTGTTGATTATTATTACTATTATTATAGATATACTTTTTCAATAATGATATGTGTCTATATAAAAAAAACGTATTACAATACACCATGTAAAATATTATTTTTACAGTCTTAATTTTTTACATATATTCTATGCACATGAAATACATTATTAATATAATAAGAAACGCAGACGAAGTCACAGATATCAGCTTTATATAAAAAATTATATCTTTTATCGCAGACTTTTGTTTTCAGTTTCCTTAATATTACATAGTATTGATGAAAAACGTACTCGTTGTCATATTCATTTAATTTCAAACTTAAGAAATCGATAGCTAATTACTACTGTAGCAATGTGTGTCGTCGTACGGGTTTACGTTACACACTTGTTACTTCATGTAGTAGTTTGTGTACAAATAAACGTTTGTTTACACTATAAACTTATGTTGTAATATTGGGTTGTAAGTTGAGATTTTAGGGCGAGTTGGGTAATATTATACCAATACTGTTGGGTCGCGGAAAGCTAGCAACATTTTGCATTTAGGGGTAAATTACATTGAGGTTTTTCATGACTTGCAGTTTTAGACTGAAACTACTCTAAGGTGTTGTAATAAATACTTATTTTCATACATTTAATTATTCACCTTCAGTGGAAGGGCGTGCATTTTTAGAGTGAAACTATAGTATTGAATCACTTATACGTATACGTGGCGCCATCTGTGAGCGAGTGACGGGAGTTAGAAGTAGATATACTTAATAAACTGATGCATGCCAACGATACATGTGTGAATGTTCGAGAAAGTATGCTTTCTTACACGCTGTAGTACGCGGACTGGTCGATAGAGGGCTATGGTAAAAGGGTGATCAGGATTTACTTGCCTTGCTTTATCTTAATACTATCTTGTCTATAATCTTAATGTCACATCATTAAAGCATTACTGAAATCTAACAACACCTCATGGTAGTTAGCGATGTAGTTTAGAGACATTAGTTTAGAGAAATTTATTAAGAATTTTACCGTTTATACAGTTTGTATCAATAAAGCATACCAGGAGGGTATACAGCAGGAGTCTGATTTTTATAGATCGTTTAACAGAATATAGACACAAAAACAACACAGTTATATAAGGATGTATGAAGTGGAAATTCACTGGTATGAAACTAGTATTTTGTAAAAGTTGCCATCCTGACAGTGGAAGTATTATTAAATAAAAAAAAAAGTGATTGAAGATTATAGAATAATGGCAAGGTAATATAGCTGTGAGAGAACCACTTTATGGATTTGTCTCTCAGAGACCTCGGTGTATGACAGGAGTTTTTTTTTAAAATATTTTATCGTCTGACCACTCAGATATTTAGCTAACTTTTTCTTCAAATTATAACCATAATTGGTTACAGAATCTATAGAACTGTTATTAAGTTATGTATTTTGAGAAACAACTAATTCATTAAAATAAAAATACAAACTATATACTGATTTATTTATCATCGCCAACTAACGCCATTTTATGTTTTCACACAATTATATCGAGAACTCACAAAAGATTTCGATCTTATGTTAGTGATTACAGGAAAATATTTAAATGTGCTGGAAGGTTTATTGCAGAGTGCGACTGGGGTGGTACAACAGCATTCCCAGTTATTCTGCCGCCTAGCAGTAGAGTGTAAGCACCACTGTGTTCCGGTTTGAAAGACAATAATGCTAATAATGATAATAATTACCTGGTAACACTACTGTGTACCGGTTTGAAAGGCAATGATGCCAGCACAATCACTAGGCATAGAGATATAAAATCATAAATCTCTGGGTGACGAGCGCAGCGCAAGGCTTAGCAAGTTTAGTGTATGTTATGAGCAGCGTCTCGCTAACCATTACTGTCTCGTTACTTTATCTGATAAAAAAATCCGATTTTTGGATATATATTAGACTTTAAGGTAATTCAATTATTTATTAATATTTATAGACATTTTAGGCATTAATTAATTATTTTGTCTCGGGATAAATTTTAAAATGTCACTGACATTTAGAAATGTGACAATTCGAAAGTGCTTGTAATATCCTATTTGAATAAAGATATTTATTAATTACAGGTTGAATGCATTTTTTGTTATATATACAATTGTGATAAACCGCAGCGCTGTTTGAAATGAAAGAGAGGTGTCGAAGGAAAGTTTTAAACCATTCACTTTGCATATTATGTATTGCATATAACGATTCACTTTACATTTGCAATATGTTGTGCAAATCGGCACGATGTCTTGTTTGGTGTAGTTGCTATATTATTGACAACGACGTCGAGAGTCTTGAATTCGATTCTCACTTTGGACAAATATTTGTACAAACTACAGATAAATATTCCTTATTTTTAGTCCTGTGTTTGTCTTTATTAAATAAATGTATGTACATCGTCTTTATAATACAGGATATATATCTTAAAATATCACTCTATTTTTTACGTGTTACATTTGTCACGGTTTTCTACGTGATTGTACTCCAGTCGCTCTAACATTCTAATTTTTTTGAAATTTATTGGATATTAAATTAATGGTTAAAATTAACTGAAAACATTTGAACGGTTAACATTTATTATGTGGCGATTTAACTAGAACAAGAAGATTGATTGACAGTAGATAATAAAGAATGTCGTAGAAATATTGAGACAGCTATTAAGGACCGGTTATGTTGGAATTTAGGTGACGGATACAAAATGTTTTTGTTTATTTTAAATCTTTATTTACATATGGTTGCCTATAATTTGTTTCATAGTCCTTGGTTTCAATAAAGTATAAATTTGATCGACAGGCATAAATTTTGAGAATAAAAAAGCCCTTTTGTGACATAAAATAAAGTCATAGTTGCAAACGAGGGTTCACGAATTATCTAAGCAGTTACCGTCTACTTTTGTCAATTGGTGGTTTGTCAGTTGGTACCACTGTATTGCTAGTTATCTGTTCCAGTTTGAAGGGAAATGATGTCAACATTATAAAAGCAATAGATAGTACTATGTTATTATGGGCAAGCGTGGCGGTTACCATCAGGCGCCCTACTATCTAGTAATGACTGAAACTGGCATTGATCATTGTATTACCACGATAACTTATCAATAACAAAAGAATCAGCTGACGAATTTTATCGCTTTTTAATTATGTTCTAAATTTCCCGACGATTTTTATTTCCCATAAATCCTTGTTCACAACAAAAATTATCCGATCCGCTTTCAAAATGACACACAAAACATATTATTGTAACAATTGAAACAGAAAAACAAATAAGAAACGTGGCACAGAATGTCTTGTACTACTTTTAACACTATTTAGAGCAGTGCTGTTTGTAAGCACCATTCTCTGTTTCAACAGCGTAGTGTGGGATACTGTGTCGTTGTTTTTTTTAGAGATTTACATCATCACTCTCTTATTGCGATATGTATATGTAACGTCCAATCGATCTCTGTATACAATAATCAAAAGAAAATAAAACGACAGTCTTTTCAAATACTTGATATATATAAATAGTAATAATATTGATGGGTTTAAGTCACTTATTTATATTTTGAAATAACTTAAGGTGATGCTAAATAATGGTTATCAATTGTAATTGGCGGGATGTGGGTGAATAATAAGTACCACTTTTGTGGGTAAACATTTTGTTTACAAATCAATTTAGTACGACAATTAAATTGTAATGACGATTACAAAGGTGAGAACACTTAAATATAACGACTTTAAAGGTAGGAATGACACTGAGCTACCACAACTAACGCTGATGGGTCAGGAAGATTAAACCGATTACGAGGGAACTATTAATGTAGTAACGTTATAAACGATCGACGTATCTGTCGATGTAAATTAACAATTCGATTACTTTGAAGCTAAGCTGATTAGAAATAATAACATATGGCCACCATAGTCGAGACAAGCGGGGAAAATAATTATCTATGTATTGCAATACAGGCAGTATTACGTAGACCAATTGCATACTATTTTAGTTGCGTGCCTACAATCATCAGGGCAGTGACGATGATGCGAGCAACTTTGCTTTGGAGAAAGGTCGGAAATTAAATAATTGTACCGTAAAGACATAATGACCTTTTATCAAAAGTATAACAGCTCTAATGCTATTCTATCGGACTAAAAATAAGAAGCATTATCTGTCTATACCAATATCACTGAGTGTAAGTGGTAGGTATCTTTTGCAAAGTCCGCCTGGGATTTTACCACTGCAATACCAATTTTTCAACCGCAAAACAGAAATGTGTAAGCACTTGTTGTTGAAGTGAAAATGTGTTTTGGGGAAAAGCATAGTTTTTTACTTGATTACTGGGCATAGAGATATAACATCTTTAATCTCTGGGTGACGACCGCAGCGCGAAGTCTAGCAGGCGCACGAAGTAAAACGACACAAAAAAAAACCCTTGTTATTTATAATATTAACAATATTAATAGTTTTTTAGTCACGTTTTCATATTTTGAAATAAGATACTAGGTGATGCTAAATAATGGTTATCCATTGTAAGGAATCACCCCTGCCCAATGGCATTGGCGTGATCAGTTTAGTTACTAATGAGTTGTCTAAAAACAGTAAAAGGGTTTCTCATACTGATTTTTGACATGTCTAAACGTCATTTATGCTAGAAAAGCACATGGTGGTTAAAGGAATGTTTTAATTTTTTGAAAACAATTTCTTTAATTATCCTTTGTCCTATACACTTCTTACATTTATAATAATACTACTACTTTTCTTTTTTAAATGACATAAATTCTATCACTGGTTTAAAAAGTTCAACTAGTTACTTCACATAGATTATATGCTAGACTTTCAATTTGGAAATCAAAAGTAATTCCAACATTTGATACACTGTCATCTGATACGTATTTGGTGTTGAATGTCAGGTTTTAATTTTTGTCATAAATCCACTGTAATATATAAAAATAAATAGTACTCTGTTTTACTATTTAGGTCTTTTGGCAAAAATGCAAACTCGGATTATTTTTATAAATATTAATTTATTTGATTTATTTATGATATGCTTAATATACTATATAAACGTAAAAACAGATAATTCAAAGTTGCATCTGACAAGTTAATGGTACTGGGGCACGTTAGTAAACGGTTTATTTAAAGTATTATAAAATACAGATAATTTATATTGAACATTACCTTGTTGAAGTCAATAAATTTTGATTAGTTTTTTCAGTAAATTTTCTTTAATTTTAGTTAATTTTATTTGTCTTTAACCATGAAGGGAAGAAAAGAGAGAACTGATAATATATAGTTACTTTATTCATAAAGCACCTAGCAGAAAGGACAGATCTAGACTGCTAGGTAGCTGTCTCGCAAATCGTTATCTGCGCAAATCTTTATCTTCATTATATTTTATTACTTTATAGTGATCAGTAATCCGCTCAGTTTAGAAGTTTCGAAACTTCGCTTGCAATTCAAGATGCCAGATGACCGCTGGTTTGATCTCAAATATATTTATAACTTCTGCAATGAAGATTTAGTAATGAACTTGACTTCCACACATTTGATAAATCCTACAAGATAGTTTGGTGATCCTTGTCTTGTAAGTCGGGTGTTACTTGTATCTTCCATGTGATTTAGTCGTACACGTAGTAGCGGTTGAACTACATAGTGATTTGTCTTTACTTTATCCATAGGTGCAATGTATCTTGCAGAAACGATGGCAGTGAAGCATCATTAGCCAATCAAATAGCCATAAAATAAAGTTTTCCTGGTAATCTTCTAGCACATGGAGTGTCGTTACCATACTTACGACACCTAAGGTCATATGCTCATCACCTAGATGTTACTCAACAATCAGGAACCCGTCCGAAGTTGAGCTTGTTTGAAATGTCGGATTTACAACACCGCCTGGAGCGTTCTCGTAAGAAATATCACAATTAACATTGGATATTAGCATCGCTGTTCTGGTAATTGAAATTATTAATTATAATATTATTAATTATTGACTTGAATATTGATTAATGATTGAATTGAATATTATTAATTATTGACTTTTGACACTGATTTTTATTTCATTGCGGAATGATTTCAAATTGAAAAAAAAAATGGGTGTTTTAAAACAAGATGATGATATAGAACTACTATAGCAGATTAAACTCTCATGTATATAAGATGTTGTGTTGCATTTTATTGTTGCCTTGTCATTTAAGTCCAATATTAAGTAACAGCAGGATCTACTAATATTTATCAGTAAAATGATCATGTACATTGAGCGATCTAAAGGGTATTTTCTCGTCTCTGCTTTCTGAGCTGTAAAGTGGCCATTATTCCACAATGATTTTCAGGGAGAGTTGGTGTTAGATAAGTGGTCGGCCATAAAAATTCCAGCAAAAACCCTTATGCTCCAAACACTCCACCAGATTACAGGAGGGAACGCGAGTACGAGAGTGTAGATGGTGCGGTGCACTCACGGCCTCTCGTGTTCCCTCGCGTCACCTCCGTTTTGTGCAAGTTTGTGCGTGTGTAGTAGACACAGAGCACAATTAAATAAACCGAGAGTGTGGATGGCTAGCTTCCACTCACCAAGACTTGTGCCGAACGCCTATAGGAGGTGCCTCGCGAGTGTCTGGAGCCGGCATTACAATACGGACTATAGCAATACGTACCGTGTCAAAGTGATTTATAAGTAGCTACAGACTAAAACATTTTTTTCGAATGTTTTTAATAAATAAAATTAGTTGATCAATTAATATTAAAAGTATCGCAAGTTGAAAAAAAATAATGTGGCGTTAGATTGACCTCATTAATTTGGATTATGTATAGATTTGTTAACATTTGTGGTTATAAAAATGTTAGGAACAAGGGTTGCGATAATCGCAACTGAATCTCGACATGATTGATGTTAATACCTTGTGTTGGTAAACGTTGTACAACGACCAATTGTTTATGCTAATAACTCATACGTAAATGGACTGTAAATGTATGGGAAAACACCTACCATCTATCATAAGGAGACGCATGAATGCGTACTTGGTATTGCGTTGTCTGTGGGTTATTGAAGAACTTAGTTGAGGTCTAAAATATAAGAAACGTATCAATTATTTCATAGTATTTAGTGACGAGTTTGTACTCGGCACTAAAATCGTGGAGCTTACCATCATGCACCAAAGTTGTCTTTGGTGCATGATGGTAAGCTCCACAATTGCTACTAACAGCACAGTGCCTGGCAGTTTCAAACTAAATGCAAAATTTCAAACTCTCCTTGGCACTGGCATCGCTCATCAACCAATATCAGATGTTGTATGTTTAGTAATTTCTTAAAAAAAACATTTTCCAATAAACCTCTTGTGGGAATGTTGAGATTTTTCCCGACGGACTGACCAAAAGAGATTTGTAGCAGTAGGAAACTACTATTTCTCATCTTCTTTTCTGCCATCGTGGGCTAGTGGTATAGGCCTGCGCTTTACATATCGGGGGCTATGGGTTCTAATCCTACAGAAGGTAATGAATTTGTGTTGTTGTTTTGTCTATGACATTACGGACTAGACATCCGAATGTCTGAAATGTAAGATGATCCATGCGTTGGAGTGGCATGTAACAAGTCGGTTCCGGCTACTTGCTGACGCTATCTAGCGGTGGCTTGGAGTAGTCACTACTAAGAAGTCTGTTTAATGTCACCGTCTCTGCGTCTGCCGCTTCTTTTCTGGCAGTCAATAAATTGATATACAGAGTAAGCCACATATGACGCAGTAAAATCTGATAATATTTTCTTTTTGACTATTATCGATTATCGCTCGCAATATGAGTTACTCCTTTAAAAAAATTAAAAAAGGCAACTGTTCGTTAAAAATGTGACAGTGCAAAATATTTATATTCTGTTTATATAAAGTTACATAAACACAAAATTAAAGTTAAATATCACAATTTTATAACCATTCCTTTGATTGTTTGTTTTACTTCACTATTAATAATTTTCACCTGTGCAAATTCATTCCATGCCTATTATCCAAAACCTTACGACCAACTACGAGCTCGTAAAAGAGCTTCGTTTCAATGTTTTGCATTGTTATTAATATCATTATATACTTATTTATTAAACTGGTTCGTCGGTAGTGGTTAATGCTCCTGACTGCAATATAGCTCATGGGTTGGATTCACATAACGGCTAAATATTTGTACGATAAGTACAAATAAGTATTGACAGAGACAAGAAGTATTGGTTTTTTGTTTGGGTATCAATTACATGTATACGTGCATTTTAAATATATACAGATATTTAAGAGTAATCTGGTAACTAAACCGTGGCTACCGTAGTAACGAAACTGTCTAGTTTGGCAGCTGACGATTGTGATTTATAAAAAAAAAATAAAGTAATACGGCCAATTGCAAGAAGTGAAAATGTTGATCGCGTTTACATTTAAGTTGAACTTTTTTAAATTGGACCCGTTACCATAATTTAAAAAGACGAAAGCAAACGGTTATGTAATAATAAAGATACATTCATTCGACCCGCTGATCTTTCCACCTTTGGCAATGTTTTCGAAAGGGCCACACCTCCTAGAAAGTAATATTAGCCAGTAACAATATTCGCGATTAAGTGGCTTGATGGCTATTAAATAATACTGCAATATTTTTTGTTTTATATAGTAAAGTTCTACATATTATTCGTAAATGTTATAATAATGTGTAATATTTCAATAATATTTCTGAATAAAATTTTATAAAACATAAATAAAATACACAAATTATATAAAAGATATGGTAAAATAACCTTTAAAGGGCTACTTCAAGGAGCTCACCAGTATTTTTAAGACCTTGATAAGATGTTTGAAGTTTATATGAGCCCATTATATTTGCTTTTTCTATGTATTTTGTTAACGCTAGCCAGTGTCAGAGCGATCCGTGACGATATATGCATTGGTAACATAAATAACATGGTTATAAAAGAGGTAGGACCCTTGCAAAGTCCGACTGGGGCCGTATCACTGCATAGCCAGATATTCTGCCGCTAAGCAGTAGTGTGTAAGCACTACTGTGT